>CAUYTI010034347.1:0-12115 GCA_963575145.1 Galago senegalensis
ATTCGGTTGTTGAAGCACAAAATGGACTAAGACAGTTGTTCACCCTACTCAGTGTCCAAGGACGCAGGGTCGGGCAGGGAGGGGTTGTGGAGAGAGGTTGAGAGAGGAAGAATGGTAAATACAGAGGGTACAAAAAATGCATACACATTTTAATTTATGTTAGCTATGTATTACTTTTTGAAGTTGAATTGAAGGTACTACTGTCCCTGGTCAAGTGTACCTAGACATGCTACACACATCCATTTTATGTGCAATTTGTACACTTTTTTTTTTTTTTTTTTTTTTTAGAAAGAGCCACAAGCTGTCCCCCTGGGTAGAGTGCCGTGGCATTACAGCTCACAGCAACCTCCAACTCCTGGGCTCAAGCGAGTCTCCTGCCTCCGCCTCCCAAGTAGCTGGGACCACAGGCGCCCGCCACAACGCCCTGCTATTTTTTGGTTGCAGCCGTCATTGTTGTTTGGCGGGTCCGGGCTGGGGATTCGAACCCGCCACCTTAGGTGTACATGGCTGGCGCCTTAGCCGGTTGAGCTACAGGCGCCGAGCCGAGTATAAATGTCTTAACACAGTGAGTACATGAGGTGAAGGCTATGTTAACCAGTTTGATGTGAGCATTCCAAATTGTATATAAAATTAGCACATTGTACCCCATAAATACATTAATGTTTATAGTTATGATTTAATAAAAAAAAGCATGAAAAAAGTTATTTTAGCAAACAAGATTAGGTATAGTATTTGTTCAGCACAAATTGCTATTTATTTTATATGAGCAGTTTGGTCTGTGCTATATGTGCACAAGATAAATATCATGTCAATTGGCCAGTTTTGTCATATATAAGAACAGATACATAGGCTCAGTGCCTGTAGCTCAGTGGCTAGGGCATCAGCCACTACCCTAAAGCTGGAGGGTTTGAAACCAGCCTGGGCCTGCCAAACAACAACAATAACCAAAAAAAAAAAAAAGATAAAAATAGCCAGGCATTGTGGCTGGCTCCTGTAGTCCCAACTACTTGGGAGGCTGAGGCAAGAGAATTGCTTAAGTCCAAGAATTTGAAGTTGCTGTGAGCTGTGACAGCACAGCACTCTACCAAGGGCAACATAGTGAGACTTTGTCTCAAAAAAAAAAAAAAAAAAAGAAAGAAAAAAAAAGATATATAGCCTTTAAAGCCACCTCAAAACATTGTTACATTTTTTTTAGCTTAGTGAATTATATGCCATAAATCTCCATTTGTAGTTAACCAAATAATACATTAGTTTTTTTTGTTTGTTTTTTGAGACAGAGTCTCAAGCTGTTGACCTGGGTAGAATGCCATGGCATCACAGCTCACAGCAACCTCAAACTCTTGGGCTTAAGAGATTCTTTTGCTTCAGCCTCCCAAATAGCTGGGACTACAGGCGCCCACCACAATGCTCGGATTTTTGTTGTTGTTGAGGTTATTGTTTTAGCTGGCCCAGACTGGGTTTGAACCTGTCAGCCTTGGTGTATGTGGCCGGCACCACATTAGGTTGTTTTATTTTTTAACTTCCTTTCATAACTACAATCTTTTGTTAATCATCTTTAGACAGTCTAAATGTTGACCTAAAAAAAAAAAATGTTGACCTAATACTTCTGTTTGTGTTAAAGCTAGTAGACCCTAATCCATAATAAGACAATTTAAACTCTTCCCGATTCTTGCTTGAGCTTTTGTCCCTCCGAACTTTTTTTTTTTTTTTTTTGGATACTGTCTCACTCTATTTCCCAGGCTAGAGTGCCGTGGCATCAGCCCAGCTCACAGTAACCTCAAACTCATGGGTTCAAGCAATCTTCCTGCCTCAGCCTCCTAAATAGTTGAGACTACAGGCAGTCACCACAACGTTCTGCTAATTTTTAGTGGAGATAGGGTGGCGAAGGCTGGTCTTGAACTCCTGAGCTCAAGGGATCCTCCCGCCTCAGCCTCCCAGAGTGCTAAGATTATAGGCATGAGCCCCTGATCAGCCCCTACCATTTTCTCTATATTTTCTTTTCCTTAAATAGATACCTAAGAATTGTTAGGTGGGGATAAGGAAGAAGGGGAACAGATGCTTTGTCTAGGGGTGTCCATTAAGAGGCAGATGATGTAGGAGATACTTTCGCTACTAAGAAGAACAAATTGACCAGGGGGTTCTCAAGGAAGAACAGATGACATGTCAAGAGGGTCCCCAAGTACTGACCAAATGTTTGGTCTACAATATTGTGTCTCTAAGGACTGCCCAACCAAAAAGAAACTGTGAAACCACAAAGTAGAGATCTATGAAGGTTCAATAGAGGGTCTTCAGAGCATTTGCACAGTTGAAGTAATAGTGTCCATAAATGACCTACCCTCATTAACATAGTAAAAATCACACTACTGCCATGACATTTTACAAATACCAAGGCAACCCTGGAAAATTGCCTTAGAAGGATAGAAAGGCTTCCCAATTCCAGGAATTCTCCACCCTTTCCAAGAAAACCGTGAGTATTTCACCCCACCCCCCACTTAACATAAACTTAGGGAATCAGCATAAAAGGAGAAATCTTTTTTAAAGTGAGGATCTCTAGGGTCAGGTGTGGTGGTTCATTCCTGTAATCCCAGCTCTTGGGAGGTCGAAGCAGTGAATTGCCTGAGCTCACGAGTTGGAGACCCCCTCTCTAAAAAATAGCTGGGCGTTGTGGTGGGCACCTATAGTCCCAGCTACTCAGGAGACCGAGGCAAGAGGATCCTTGAACCCAAGAGTTTGAAGTTGCTGTAACCTAAGACTACAAGCACTCTACCCAGGGGGTCAAAGTGAGACTGTCTCAAAAAAAACGAACCTCAGAGTCTCTTCCATTCCAGGGTGCTGATCGATTCCTTCTCTGGAATTCCAGTACTATACTTAATAAAACGGCATTTTGCACCTGCTTGCTCTGCTTATTTACTCTGCCCACTCAGTACCGGGAACTATTCTTTGGGAACCAAACACCTGGGAACATGGAGAAACAGAATCCATTCCCATACGTGTTTTCCAGGTTCCCTCTAACACAAATTAGTCAGGTCTTATTGCTCCTTTGATGGGTAAGTCAGGGTTCTCCCCCGGGTCTCAGGCATTGTGTGCAAAGAATTTTAAAACAGTAATAGAACCACTAAATGTCTCCTGCTTTTTATTATCACCAAGTGCCAGCAACAGTAAACAGTCAGTGATAAATTACTCCATCCTGTTGTGCTCTATCGCCTGGCTTCCTTTCTCTGGGAACTCCGCTTTTCTCAACTAACTGAACTGGCTATCTTCCTGGGCTGTGATAGGAAGAGATCTTTATTTCTTTATTGGCCTAGAGATAATGAGGGGAAATGGGAATTCTTTAGGATAATGGGCACTAACTTCCAATGTAACTGACCAAAAAGAAGTTTCTGAAGTACTTTTATGTGAGGGAAGTTAGTTTCCTCAGATAGGGAGGCAAACTCACTTCCATTACAGGGGTTTTAGAGGGAACTTGGAGTTTCAGCTTTGTCTTTCTGTGACCAAGTGTCCTCATCTTATAATCTTTTTTTTTTTTTTTTTCATTTTTTGGCCAGGGCTGGGCTTGAACCTGCCACCTCTGGCATATGGGGCCAGTGCCCTACCCTTTTGAGCCACAGGCACCACCCTCATTTTATAATCTTATTACTTCTTAAACACTGCCCTAATTCAGAATAAGAGACTTGGTAAGGTTGTGCTTTTTAACTGGCACTGTAACTCTCCAATCTGCAGTCAGGTATATCTGCTCTGCAGCTGCACAATAAGGGATTCTTTTGAGACTATCATGAAAGCCTCTGGTTCTTCTTCTGCACTACCTCAAGTTGGGAGTTCAAGGCCTAAAACACTTATTTCCTTTCATAACCTCTATAATGCAGCCAGAAATAGCCATGCACTTCACAATCTTTTTGTAATTCCTACAGTTGCCATCAACAGTCATTTGACTACCTAAAATTTGTTCCCTACCCTACTGCCATTTCATCTCATGCCACCACTGGAGATAATTTTAATAATCTTCTTGCTGCTGCACACCACAGACTAAAAAGGATAGATGCCATCATGACATGATCAAGATGCCTGGTTCCAGAATTCCATCTTTTGTGGGGCAGGGCAGAGTCTTGCTTTCTCACACCAGCTAGAGTACAGGGGCATCATCATAGCTCACCGTAACCTCCAACTCCTGACTCAATCCTCCTGTCTCAGCCTCCTGAGCAGACTGCCTCAAAACTACCTCTCTGACCAACAGAGTCAAATGGTTTTCATGTAAGTGAAAATGAGAGGAGTGAACATCATTTTGTGTTTTGGGTGGAGTGTAGAGCACACAAGCACAGTGGGAAATCATGCTAGTACTTGCATCCTATGAACAAAAAATGGTGGATAAGATCTTCCCAAGGTGGAGTTCTTAGTATTATAATAAGCTAGGGGTTAATACTGGTCATTCTTTCAGCCTTGTGTATAGGCTCAGTGAGTCCTTGGGCACAATCTGTGGTGATGTGTTGCTTATCTTATCTTTTCCAGACAGTTGGTATAAGGCTCTGTAGTTATCTCACGGCTGCAAGGAGGTTTTCACCCTTCTGGGAACTCAAAATGGAATGAATGTATCTGTGTAACAGAAAGTTACAAAGTTCTGGTCATCAAATCTTACTGGTTTGGAAACTTAAAATATAAGAGACATGTAATATATCATTAAAACTACCTCATGGAGCTAGTTACACAACTACATTATGCACTTAAAAATCTTATTTTTACTATTTCAAAAACTTATTTAGAACATCATTTTGATGGGATGTCTTTAAAATTCCAAACAGCCTTGAAAATGAACTTGTTGGTGCTCCTCACTAATGGGCACCATGTTAAGGGTGTATGGCACACCTCCTGGGTGCGGGACACAACTACAACAGGGACCTTACCTAACAAATGCAAACACTGCAGCCTAATCACTTATGCCCTCATATTAATCTGAAATTTAAAAAAAAGAAAAAAAAAGAAAATTATCTTCTGAAACACCACAGCTTGACACAATTACCTGGAAAGAAAAATCTAAAAGTATGATTTCTGCCAAATGGAATATTAAATAGCAATGTTTCATTATATTTGCTATAAATGCCTAAAGAGTTGGCATTTTCAATGAGGTAAGCTAAAATGCATTCCTTTTTCTACCTGTCCTTGACATGTTATATTATTTTTATATTAATTTATTTAATTTTTGAGACAGAGTCACCCTGGGTAGAGTATCCAGGCATCACCACAGCTAACTGCAACCTCAAACTCCTGGATTCAAGTGATCCCCAGTCTCAGCCTCGCCAGTAGCTGGACACTACGGGAGCTCAACACAAAGCTCAGCTAATTTTTGTATTTTTTTTTTTTTTTGAGACAGAATCTCAATCTGTCGCCCTGGGTAGAGTGCCATGGCGTCACAGCTCATAGCAACCTCAAACTCTTGGGCTCAAGCGATTCTCTTGGGACTGCAGGCGCCCGTCAAAACTCTCGGCCACTTTTTGTTGCGGTTGTCATTGTTATTCAGCTGGCCCGGTCGGGTTCGAACCCGACAACCTCGGTGTAGGATGCCGGCGCTGTAACCACTGTGTACCGGCGCCTAGCTCTTGCTTAGACTGGCCTCGAATTCCTGAGCTCAAGCAATCCACACGCTTTGGCCTCCCAGAGTGCTGGGATTTACAGACGTGAGTCAACGCGCCCGAGGTTTTGATCTTTAATACATTGGAAAAAGTGTTGGTCGAGGCAGGGCAATAATAACTACTAACGTTTCTCAGAAGGCAACACTCTCCGTTCGCCAGCAACTCCGCCTCCAAGTTGCCGACATGCTCTGAAAACCTGAGAACCACAATCCAGTCTTTGGGCTATGAAGCTGGCATTCAGTTCAGCCCCTGGGGATACGCTGGACTACTCGGCGATCTATTGCTCTCCCCCGCAGGCCGTGGCCACGCCCCCGGCAGCTTATTCGCTCGCGGGTCCTCCGGCTGCCCCCGCCCACACGCTATTGCCGTAGGTCGCACCAGGCTGAGGCGTTGCTGCCTGAGCCCTGGATGCGGGACGTGGCTCCCAGGGCGGAAGAACCATGTTGGATTTCGCGATCTTCGCCATAACCTTCTTGTTGGCGTTGGTGGGAGCGGTGCTTTACCTCTACCCGGTAACCGCTGGCTCAGTCCTCAAGGGCTCTGGCTGCTGCCCCAGCTTCTCTCCCGGCCGCACCTGCATTGACTGGCCCTCTGCTATCCACAAGGGGCGGGCCTGAGTGGAGGGTTTGGGCTCTGGCGCGGGAACCGCCCCCGGAGTCACGTGACGGCCCTGCGGGGGCGCGAGTCCTAAGGCGCTTCGCTGCAGGCCAGGGGGACGCGGAGCTCAGTTATCCAGTAGTGTGCAGAGCACCTGAGGGAGGGCTGAAGACTGGTCCACACTGGCTGGCCTCCCTTCTCTGCCCCCGGAATCCCACGCCACTTTTCCGAGGCGGCTTTGATTTATTTGGGGTGGTCTTTTGGTAGTAAGTTTCCAAACCCGAAGTCTGCCTCTGGTGCGGTGGCTCACGCCTGTAGTCCCAGCTACTCTGGAGGCTGAGACAAGAGAATCGCTTAAGCCCAAGAGTTTGAGGTTGCTGTGAGCTGTAACGGCACGGTACTCTACCCAGGGAGACTGAGACTGTGTCAAACTAAACAAAACCTGGATTTCTGTTTTCTAGTGTGGCAGAGAGGATACTTCAGGGCGCGCCACACCTTTCTCTTTTTCTGAGGATTCTCTGAAAACTTTTCGCGTCGTCTGCTTTTTTTTTCCGTCTGTCGACCTATGGTTACTGAAATCCAGTGAGCTCAAGGTGCAGGCCTTAACCTCTCGCGGGATTGCAGACGCAAGTGGGCCCCTGGGAAGAAACTGCCCTACGGGTTACTGTGCGCGCTGTCCGTACCTTCCCCCCCCCCTCCGCCTCCCCGCCACAGTGCTTTGCCTCTGCGTCACCTGTCATTTCTCTCGTCTTTGTCAATCTTGGAGGTTGTGAACACAAGAGTTAGTTATGAAGAATAGTCTTTATTTATTTATTTTGAGACAGTCTAAGTTTGTTGCCCTCAGTAGAGTATGGTGGCATCATAGCTCACAGCAACTTGAAACTCCTAGGCTTGAGCAATCCTCTTGCCTCAGCCTCCCAAGTAGCTGAGACTATAGGCATGTGCCCCCATGCCCAACTAGTTTTTATATTTTTTAAATAGAGAGGGTCTCTTGCTCAGGCTGGTCTGGAACTCCTGAGCTCAGTCAGTCCACTTACTTCGGCTTCCCAGAGTGCTCAGAAGATTTGTGCACTATAGGATTCCTAGCGCATGAAACTCTGGCACGTAACAGATTGAAAGAATAAACATTGCTGTTTCTATTGGCTAATAAAAGCATAGTCTCATTTAAAAATTATCCAAAATTAAAGACCTAGGGCAACTGAACATGTTAAATTCCTCGCGAAATTAGATTTCTGAAAGCTCTAGATTGTGCTGTTGTGATCCAGTTTAATCTGTTTATCATTTTTGAAACAAACTTTAAGACAAGAGTATGGCCACCAGTGATGTACTTGGAGTCACTCAAGGACTTTTTTTTTTTTAACTTAATGATTCCCATGTGTGCAACCTTCTTGGCTCTTTTATAAGGACACTAATTACATTTATGAGGGCTCTGCCTTTATGACCTAATCAACTCCCAAAGACCTTACCTAATGATATCATATTTGGAATTGGGTTTCAGTATATGAATGTTGGGGACACAAACATTTAGGCCATAGCAATCAACTCTATTTTGGTGAATTATTTGACTAGAAAGAGCATACTTATTTTAAGAATGAAACTATTATAAGCATGGATTTTTTTTTATGCTAAGTCCAGTTGTATCCCACACCCAAGAGGTCTGCCGTGTACCTTTACATTTTGCCCATTAAATGGGAACACTCAATCCTCCTTCCTCCAGAATATATGAAATTTATTATATTAATTTTTTTTCTTTAAGGCTTCTAGACAAGCTGCAGGAATTCCAGGGATTCCTCCAACCGAAGAAAAGTGAGTAGTATTTTGGAATCAAGCAGATTCAACTTTTCATTTTTGATATAAAAACTAAAACCATATTTTTCTCTTATCCTTCTTATTTAATTCCCCTTGTTTACCCTAAATTTACCACTGCTCAAATAACCTAACTTTGTTAGGACCAGATAAGAGGACTGTATAAATCAAATCTTTAATTTCTTTTACTTC
The DNA here is from genome assembly GCA_963575145.1 of Galago senegalensis. Lineage (NCBI taxonomy): Eukaryota > Metazoa > Chordata > Mammalia > Primates > Galagidae > Galago > Galago senegalensis. Next base: position 8,217 of record CAUYTI010034347.1, read on the forward strand.
CTCTTGCTCAAAAAAGCTGAAAATAGAGAGGATTAAGATAGAAAGAAAGAAGAAAAAAATTGCCGTAGCTGGTCTGATGATTTTTACCAGCCTATGATGATGTCTATTATTGTCTCAGAATTATATGCAAAAATTGGATGGTTTTCCAGTACCTAAGTCAGATGTTCCTTGTGTAACTTTTTTACTTGAAGTGTTATGAATTCTCAAAATATCAGATAAATTCATGTCTTGTGAGAAGGCAAATAAAGGGTGGTCATAAAATTCATGTGCAATTTAAAATAGACTACTATTTTAAACATAATTGAGTTTTGGATTTTGCAGTAATTTGAATTTCATGAGCCTTTGTTTTCATCTGTGGACACAGTTAATTGAGTCAACTGTTGTTTTTGTGATTTTTCTTTCCCAAGTTAAATTGATTATTTTGTCAAATGTTTCTGTTTTATCAGAGATGGTAATCTTCCAGATATTGTGCATAGCGGAAGTTTACATGAGTTCCTGGTTAATTTGCATGAAAGATACGGGCCTGTGGTCTCTTTCTGGTTTGGAAGGCGCCTTGTGGTTAGTCTGGGCACTATTGATGTACTGAAACAGCATATCAACCCCAATAAGACATGTAAGTTTAATTTTTTTTCTAATTAGCTAATTCTTTTAAGAAAGAATTATGAAGAATTCTCACTTTGTTGTCCATGGTAGAGTACCCTAGCATCGTAGCTCATAGCAACCTCAAATCATTTGGACTCAAACGATTCTCTTGCCTCAGCCTCCTGGATAGCTGGGACTGCAGGCACATAACACTCAGCTATTTTTAGACAGGAGGGCTTGCTCTGGCTCAGGCCAATTTCAAACCTGTGAGCTCGGACAATCTGTCTGTCTTGGCCTCCCAGAGTGCTAGGATTACAGGTGTGAGCCACCTTGCCCAGCCCTGGAATATCTAAATTTATTGAATGCATTGTAATTGTGCTAGGCATTGTACTATAATCTTGATTACCTCATTTAAGACAGTATTGTAAAATAATTATCTTTTTCTTTATAGGTATATACAATAAAATCCCAATGTAAATTACAGTAGGATTTTTCTAGGAACCTGAAAAAACAGTTCCAGGGTACATCTGAAACAGTAAATGTACATGAGCAACCAGGAAAAACTTTAAAAAGAATATTGGCTGGGCGTGGTGGCTCATACCTATAATTCTAACACTTTGAGAGGCTGAAGTGGGTGGATCAGTTAAGCTCAGGGATTGAAGACCAGCCTGAGTAAGAGCTAGACCTCATCTCTATTAAAAATAGAAAAATTGGCTCGGTGCCTGTGGCTCAAGTGGCTAAGGCACCAGCCACATACACCTAAGGTGGCGGGTTCGGATCCAGCCTGGGCCCACCAAACAACAATGATGGCTGCAACCAAAAAATAACCAGGCGTTGTGGTGGGCACCTGTGGTCCCAACTACTTGGGAGGCTGAGGCAGGAGACTCACTTGAGCCCAGGAGTTGGAGGTTGCTGTGAGCTGTGATGCCACAGCACTCTACCCAGGGGGACAGCTTGAGTCTCTGTCTCAAAAAAAAAAAAAAAAAAATAGAAAAACTAGGCTCAGTGCCTGTGGCTCAAGTGGCTAAGGCGCCAGCCACATACACCTAAGCTGGCAGGTTCGAATCCAGCCCGGGTCTGCCAAACAACAATGACAGCTAGAACAACAATAACAAAAAATAGCCCGGTGTTGTGGCAGGTGCCTGTGGTCCCAGCTACTTAGGAGGCTGAGGCAGGAGACTTGCTTGAGCCCAGGAGTTAGAGGTTGCTGTGAGCTGTGATGCCACGGCACTCTACCCAGGGGGATAGCTTGAGGCTCTGTCTTAAAAAAAAAAAAAAAAATAGAAAAACTAGCCAGGCATTGTCGTGGGCACCTATAATTGCGGCTACTTGGGAGGCTAAGGCAAGAAGATTGCTAAAGCCCTGGAGTTTGAGGTTGCTGTGAGCTCTGATGCCATGGCACTGTACCCAGGGCAACAAAGTGAGACTTTATCTCAGAAAAAAAAAAGAAAGAAAGACTATTAATGAAAGAAGTACTTCATTGTATTGCGAGATAGTATAGCATAAAGTTAGATTAATTTAAAGAATCTTGTACTATGGGCCAGGCATGTTGGCTCACACCTGTAATCCTCACACTCTGGGAGGCCAGTGCAGGTGGATTGCTTGAGCTTAGGAGTTTTAGACCATATTGAGCAAGTGAGACCTTGTCTCCACTAAAAATAGAAAAACTAGCTGGTTGTGGTAATGTACACATATAGTCCCAGCTACTTAGAAGATTGAAGCAAAAGGATTGATTAATCCCAAGGTTGAGGTTGCTGTGAGCTGTGATGCCATAGCAGTCTATCCAGGTGGACAGTAAGATGCCATCTCAAAAAAGGAAAAAAAAAATCTGGTACTGTGATAAAAGTAGACAGAAAGGTTGATGGAATAGGGTAGGCTGTTCAGAAGATAAACAATATATATAAAAAAGATAGCATTTTGTGACTAAGAAGAAATAATTCCGAAATAAATGGCTTGGGGAATATTGGTTAGCTATTTGGAAAAAATAAATCCAATTCTCGCCTTGTTCTTTATATTAAAATAAATTCCACATACTCAAAATATGAAGTCATGAAAGTAAGAGGAAAGCATGGGTAAATATTAAATTTTTTTGGTGAGTGGGGGGAAATACAGATAAACCTGTTCTTTTTTTTTTTTTTTTTTTTTGAGACAGAGCCTCAAGCTATCCCCCTGGGTAGAGTGCCGTGGCATTACAGCTCACAGCAACCTCCAACTCCTGGGTTCAAGCGAGTCTCCTGCCTCCACCTCCCAAGTAGCTGGGACCACAGGTGCCCGCCACAACGCCCGGCTATTTTTTGGTTGCAGCCGTCATTGTTGTTTGGCAGGTCCGGGCTGGGGATTCGAACCCGCCACCTTAGGTGTATGTGGCTGGTGCCTTAGCTGGTTGAGCTATAGGAGCCGAGCCGATAAACCTGTTCTTACAATGACATGAGACCTAGGAGCCACAAAATATAAGTTGGATTAATATGTCTGCATAAAAATGAAAAATTTTAGTACACTAAAAAACATCTTGAGCCAGGTGTGGTGGTTCATATCCGTAGTCCCAGCTACTTGGTAGGGTGAGGTGGGAAGATTGCTTGAGCCCAGGAGTTGGAGACCATCCTGGGCAATCCAGTAAGACTCCATCTGTAATTTATTTATTTATTTTTTTGAGACAGAGCCTCAGGCTGTCCCCCTGGGTAGACTGCTGTGGCATCGCAACTCACAGTAACTTCCAACTCCTGGGCTCAAGTGAGTCTCCTGCCTCCGCCTCCCAAGTAGCTGGGACCACAGGCGCCTGCCACAACACTTGGCTATTTTTTTTGGTTGCAGCCATAGTTGTTTGGCGGGCCTGGGCTGGATTCAAACCCTCCACCTCAGTTGTATGTGGCTGGTGCCTTAGCCAATTGAGCCACAGGTGCTGAGCCTCCATCTATAATTTAAAAAAAAAAAAGATACCTTGAGAAAGGATAAAAGAGAGATGGAACAATGTTGGCTATAGAGAGGAGGGAGTACATGGAGGGAAAAAGGGTGGAAGAATGGTAAGCTCTCACCTAATACGGGCAATGTAAGGTTGTGTGGCACACCTCCTAGGTGAAGGGCTCAACTATGACTTGGACTTTAGCTAATATACCCAAACAATATAACCTAATTGTTTGTACTTCTTACAGCTGAGTAATAATATTCCATTGTACATACAGTTGACTCCTTTTTTTTGGAGACAGTCTCACTGTGTCACCCTCAGTGGAGTGCTGTGGCATCACAGCTCACAACAGCCTCAAGCTCTTGGGCTTAAATGATTCTCTTGCCTCAGCCTCCCCAGTAGCTGGAACTACAGG
>CAUYTI010034351.1:0-24191 GCA_963575145.1 Galago senegalensis
GGCTAAGGCGCCAGCCACGTACACCTAAGGTGGCGGGTTCGAATCCCCAGCCTGGACCCGCCAAACAACAATGACAGCTGCAACCAAAAAATAGCCGGGCATTGTGGCCAGCGCCTGTGGTCCCAGCTACTTGGGAGGTGGAGGCAAGAGACTCGCTTGAGCCCAGGAGTTGGAGGTTGCTGTGAGCTGTAATGCCACAGCACTCTACCCAGGGGGACAGCTTGAGGCTTTGTATAAAAAAAAAAAAAAAAAAAAAAAGTTAAAGATTATAGGAGTGGCTTCAAATTTTTAACGATTATCCTCATCTCAATCTTCCTCCCTTTATCCCCCCCAGGGTCCTGCTTTCCAGGGACAATTCACCTTAATCTTATTAGTTTTAGTTATTTAGGGAACCCTAAATATGTTATACTGAAATTATTGATTTGGGGGCAGGGATTCTATTTTAACTTGAAGATGAGGATTTAGCTAAGTGAAGAATAAAAATTAATCAAAGTGTTTGGATTAATATGGCATGTAAAACAGTGTTCATTGCAGAGCTAGGGCAGTGTGCCAAAATTATATTTTTCTCTTCATAAATTCAAAGTCATGGCATTTGTGCCATTCAAAGGAGAGGGGTCAAGTAAACCAAACACTCTGTCAAACAAATGACCTTTTCTTAGAAATCATTAGTTATATATAATCATACCGTGTTTGAGTTTGCTTTTTACTTGACTGTTAGTCTCTTGTAATATTTTCACTATATTTGTTTTGCTTTATTGTTTTCTATGTTTTATAATTGTTTTTCTTTTGTGAAGGAAAATAAGAAATTCATATGTACTTTATCCATAAAATATCATCTTTTGGGGGCAGCCCCTTTGGCTCCCGAAAGTGAGGTAATTCCCACCTTAAGTTCTAATAGCTCATATTATTTTTGTCTGTAGCTTTAGGTTAATAAAAGACTGGTTATAAACAGAATCTTCACTATACTGCATTATAATTATACATTTAGGTTTATATCTACTAAAGTAGAATTCCTGAAAGAGGAAAATATATTATCTTTTTATACCTTACCTTCAGTATACTGCCTAGTACATAGTACACGTTCATTACCTTCACTGTATGGACAAAGGGACATGGTCTGTAAATACATATCTCTGTAGTGAATATTAGCATTCATTCATCTCAACCTCCCCATTTACCCTTTTTTCTAAGTTTCTTTGAAAACATATAATATTACAAAACAACCTACGTTTTAATCTGTTTCCTTTAAAATTACAGAAAAGTAATTTTATCTTCTGGCCCTGAAAACAAGAATAATCATAAAAATGTAGACATTCTCCTTCTTTTCACTCCCCATTTATAGGTATCTCATTTAAAAAATACATTTGATTAAGAGCTGGAAGATAGCCTCAGAAAGGCTTGCATTCATCTAAATTATTTCACTCTGCCTATGAAGGTCATTATATTTGATAAAGCATAGACTATAAATGTGATATAGAATATATATACTTTATAGACATAGACTATAAATGTGATATAGAATATATATACTTTATAGACGTAGACTATAAATGTGATATAGAATATGGAAAGGTAAAGAAATGGACCAATGTCCATGCTAGACAAATAGGATCCAGTGCCTCTTTGCTATGGTGATCAACTTTCTCTCAAAGTAACCCACAATGATAGATTTCTGAGGGATATTTCAAAGTCTCTACTATTTTGTCTTATCACATTTCCTGCTATTTCATAGCATTAAGATAATTACAAAACTCATAATATATAGCCTTTGACAATGCTCTTGCTTTATTAGAGTAATTCCTGAAATGCAAGTGGATTTAATTCCCCCCGCAAAAGACAGAAGTTGGCAAAATGGATTTAAAAAAATATGATCCAGCTATATTCTGTCTACAATACACTTACTTTGGAGCCAAAGACATAAACAGATTGAAGTGAAAAGATGGAAGGAAAGATACTCCAGATTCCAAACACAATGGCTAAGTATGGTTACTGTTTCCTGGATTGTCCAGGAGGGAAGGAGGGCTTCAGGATAAAGGAAAAGGGGGAAAGGGTACAATTCTGCTGTAATTCAAAGGAAGATATGCTGGAGCCTGCCAAGGACTTCACAGAGGGAAATAATGAAGAAAAATAGGAAAAGAAAAAAGACAAAAATATATTGGTGCAGATCAAACCCATAGAGGCTCAGAGTCCATTGAAGGGGTAAGGGTCCATTGAAGGGGTAGGTGTCCATTTCTCCTTCCCACTCATCTTTGTGTGAGTGTATGTGTGTGTGAGAGAGAGACACACACATGGTCTTAAGCTGTTGCCCCGAATAGAGTGCCATGGCATCATCATAGCTCACAGCAACCTCCAACTCTTGGGCTCAAGCAATCCTCTTGCCTCAGTTTTTCTATTTTTAGTAGAGATGGGTTCTCACTCTCACTAAGGCTGGTATTGAACTTGTGAGCTCAAGCAATCTACCTGCGTTGGCCTCCCAGAGTGCTAGGATTACAGGCATGAGCCACCATGCCGAGCCCTTCCCACTTATCTTTGGTAATCAGTGGACTATCAAGTTACTTGGAAGCTTTTCCACCCTTATGGCACCAAATGTTGATGCAACCACTGAATTATATACAAATTTGTGTGATCCCAGAGCTTGGAATTTCTATGTGGGATTCTATGTAGGGAGATACCAGAGGAACCAGGTCCTGGCTCTTTTCTATTCAGACACTTTCTTCCCTCCCCCACCCACCCACAGAGGGCAGATTAAGCAGAGATTTTCAGCAGTGGACATCTCATCTTTCCTGGTATGTCCTCCAGTCTGAGGTCACCACAGAGAGTGAGGCCCACACCTTTCCCCTTGACTACCTGCAGTGAACACTGGAATGCCTGGTCTGGGAGATCCCTGTTCTGTTCAACAGTACTCCCCCGAAACATATAGCAGCAGGTCAGACTCACAGACTGGATCCCATACCCATAGGACTTTAATAGGTTGCTGGAAGAACAAGGGGGAGCTTTGAGGGCTGGACTTGGGAGAGACAAGGGAGCCCACATGGGCAGAACTTATGGGAAAGTGCAGTGTGGGACAAAGCTGTGGCACACCCATCCCTCACAAGAAAGTGATGCTATCAGGCTAGGACAGGTCTCCTGGTAGGAAAGTCCCTAGCCTGAGAAGCACCAGTGCCGCCAAGTGCAGCATTTTCAAGTACCTCATTGCAACCAGACATTTCAGGGAAACTCTCAAGGCAGGGTTAGAGTGGGAGGGGCTGATCTCAGTCCCAATAGCCAGATCATGAATAATAGAAGGCCCCTTTCTCACCAAGCAGTCTTTCTAGTTTGGAGAGGCTACATCATCTCCCCTCCCAGCAGCTTTCCTTGGGGGCCTGAAAATGACCTTTGACCCATGCAGAGAGTTTGCAGAGCCTTCTAGGTTTGCCCAACTTAACCCCACCAACCTCACTCCTCCACCCACCTCTGCCATGTTAGAGAACAATCAATCCCCTGGGAGCAACAGAGTCACTCACACTGCCTGGGGTATTCAAGTGCTTCTTCTGAAGGACTATAGCCTATTACAGACACAAAAGAATATGTCTTCTATTGGCTCTTTCCTGAAAGCATCAACCACTGACAAGGAGAACAACTAACTATATGGCTCATAGCATCTACTGACTCAATGAAACAGGGCCTGGCCAATTCCTACTCATAAGCACCACTTATCACCTCAGAGGTTAAGGTTAGGGTATGAATGCAATTCATATTCCTGGGATAAGGGGAAGACAACAGAATAGAACCAACCTGAGTGGGCACTTATTTGTAGGAGAGGGATAAAAGTAGCAGTTAGACCAAACTGTGAGGAGTCCCTTTCCTCCACTGCAGAATTCTGGGCTGATAGGGGAGATGCTCAGAGTCTGAACAGAGATATTACACTGGAAAGCTGGAACAGCAGAGATTGGGGGATGCCAACTGCAGGTTTCTGCACCAGACACCATTCTGAAACTTAACAGTCCCCACATTGCTATTAATGCAGAAACAGCCCTGCATTAGTGCAGCTCTGTACCCATAATCATCGGGTCTGGCTCCTAAGTTGTCACTGTACCCAAACCTGAGGCTCTGCTCCTATAGCTCCAGGGCCCCCTCTGGACTTGTGACACCACTCCTGAAATTTCAGAGTTAAACCTAGGACCCAAGACACTACTTCTGAGTCTCCACCACTGATGCTGGGCTGGCAGAACCTCTTCAAGATCTAATACTTCATCTGGGACACCACCCCTTCCACAGCCTTAGTAGACATTTCCTCTAAACCTGGTTCATGCAAATGCCCATAGCCACCCATGACCACAGCCTAAATAAACTCATCCTGCTGCCACGGTCACCTCCACTGGGTGACACCAGGCAGAGAAATCTCTCACAACAGCAGCCATGGTGAGTCATATCCAGACCCCAACTCAAACTCCTAACAAGTTTGGTAACAGCCCTCTACTCTATATAAAGATCATCCATTACTGGCTGAAACTGAGGCAATCACAGAGGAATGGATCAAAACAGAACAGCTGTTCTATAGATTCTCAGTGCACTTCCTCCTCTGTACAGGTCAACATTCAAGGGTAGGTCACAAACCAAACGATCCGTCTAGGAACCTCCCCTTTTCCTAACTAAATAAGAGAGTTTCCAGCAGAGGAAAACAAGTGCCCTGCAATCCTATTAATTCATAGCTGAGATAAGAGAAGCCAGATGAGAAGAAACCAGCCCCAAATCAAATAAACAAACAAAAAAACATGGCAACATTAAAAAAAAGCAAAAGTTTAATAGCCCTAAGAGATCACAATGGAGCTATAGTAGTGAACTCCATATCAATAAGGAAATTACTGAAATGACAAAAAGGAAATTCTGAATATGGATGGAAAATAAGATAAATGGAATTGAAAAGAAAGTTGAAAACCAACAACAACAACAAAAAGCCAAAAATTATTTTAGGGAATCAATAAAAAATTATTAAAGAGCTAGACAATATAAAAAAGGATATAATAAAACTTAAAGAAGTGAAAAAATCACTTAGGGAATTTAAACATAGCAGAGAGCATGATTAATAGATTAAACAAAGGAAAAGAAAGAATCTCAGAGCTTAAAAGTAAGACTCTTAGCTAATGTGATCATTTGAAAAGGCAGAGAAGAGAACTAAAAAGGCAGAGCAATCACTAGAGAGATATGGGACATTGTAAAGCAAACTGCCATACAGATTACAGGTATCCCTGAGGGAGAAAAGAGTTGAAAGCATGGAAAATCCATTGGAGGGAATTATTGAGGAAAACCTCCCTTTTATTGCCAAAGATCCAGATATCCAGACACAAGATGGTCACTGAACTCCAGGAAGATTCAAAACATATAAGACATCTCCAAGACATATAGTAATTAACACGGGCAAAGTCAAAACAAAGGAGAAAATTCTAAAAGCAACTAGATAAAAGCAATAACTAAGGAAAATCCATCAGGTGAAAAGCAGACTTCTCAAGAGAAACCTTGTAAGCCAGAAGGAGGTAGGGCCCCATCTTCAATCTTTTTAAACAGAACAACTGCCAACCTACAATTTTATATCCTTCAAAATTAACTTTCACATTTGTTGGGGGAATTAAATCTTTTCCAGACAAGCAAACACTGAAGGAATTTGTCATGACTAGATTTGCTCTGCAGAAGATACTCAGAACTGCATTATATATGAATTAGCACAACTGATATGTACAAGTGTAAAATTATGAAACAATAGCACAACAGGGGAAACAAAGCAACATGGTACCACCCAACATGATGAATAGAACAACATCCCACATATCAACTCTATCTCTTAATGTTAATAATTTAAAAGCACAACTGAAAAGACATGGGCTGACTGAATGAATGAAAAGACACAACCTCAGGATCTTCTCTCTCCTGAAACACAAACCATAAGGATACACACAGAATCGAGGTAAAAAGATGGAAAAAATATTCTACCCAAATGGAACACAAAGACAGCAAGCATAATAATATCCATATCAGATAGAATTGACTTTAAATCCACAAAGGTTAAGAAAGGCAATGAGGGTCATCATATAATGGTAAAGGGAGCAATTCAACAAGAAGACAGTTCTCAGATACATAAAGCAAGTTTTTTATTAGAATTAAGAAAAATAAATTGCAGAATTGCAATTATAGGGGAGACCAAAACCCTGCTGTCACAGTTGGAAAAATTCTCACAGCAGAAAACAAAACAAATGAAGAAACATTGGACCTAAACCAGCCTCTAAACAAATGGACCTCGCAGACATTTACGGAACATTCTACCCCCAACTACAGAATATACATCTTTTGTAGCACCACATTGGACATTCTTCAAGACTGATTATATGTTAGGCCATAAAACAGGGTTTAGCAAATTCAAAAAAATCAAAATCATACCATGCATCTTCTCGGACCACAGTGGAGGAAGCTAGAAATCTATTCCAAGGGAAAGACTGAATTATACACAAACTCATGAAAATTAAATAACCAGCTGTGGAATGATTTTTGAGTTAAGAATGAAATTAATGTAGAAAAAAATAATCTTTGGATTGAATAATAAAAGCAACACAGCTATCAAAAATCTATGGGACTCAAAAAAGCATTCCTCAGAAGAAAATTTATATCCTTAAATGACTACATCAAAAAGACAGAAAGATCACAAATTAGCAAAGTTCATGTCTCAATGAACAAGAACAAGCCCAAAGCTAGCAAAAGAAAATAAACAACAAAGGTCAGAGAAGCACTAAATGAAATGGAAAATTAAAAAATAATACAGAAAATCAATGAAACAAAAATGTTCTTCTTTGAAAAGACAAAATTGACAGACCACTTGATAAATTGGTACAGAAGAGAAAGAACCCAAATAAGCTCAATCACTAAGGAAAAAGGAAACATTACAAGTAATACCACAAAAATACAAAACATCATTCATGAATACTATGAAATTCTCTACACACATAAACTAGAAAACATGGAGAAAATGGACAAATTCCTGGAAACACACAACCTTCCAAAACTCAATCAGGAAGAAATAAAAATTCTGAATACACTAGTAACAAACAACGCAATTGAAGCTATAATAAAAAATCTTTCAACAACAAAAGAAAGTCCTAGACCAAATGGATTCATAACCAAATTATACCAGATCTACAAAGAGCTGGTACCCATATTGCAGAAGTTGTTCCATAACACAGGGAAGGAGGGAATTCTCCCAACTCATTCCATGAAGCCAGTTTTATTTTGATAACAAGTAAATGACACAATAAAAAAAGAAACTACAGACCCATTTCCCTTATGAATATAGCTGCAAAAACTTCAATAAAATACTTGCAAACTGAATTCAAAACCACATTAAAAAAAATAAATCCACTATGACCAAGTGGGCTTCATTCTAGGGATGAAAAGATAGTTCAATATATGTAAATCAATAAATGTTATTCACCACCTAAACAGAAGCAAAAACAAAGACCAAATGATCATCTCAATAGATGCAGAAAATATTCGACAAAAGTCAGCACCTTTTCATGACAAAAACCCTCAACAAACTAGCCATAGAAGAAATAGATCTTAAAATTATAAAAGCCATATATGACAAATCCATAGTCAACATTGTGCTGAATAGGAAAATTTTAAAAATATTCCCCCTAAAAACTGGAATAAGACAACGACGCTCACTGTGACCACTTCTCTTCATCATAGTTCTGGAAGTTCTAGCCAGAGCAATCAGGCAAGAAAAAGAAAGTGTATCCAAATCAGCAAAGAGGAGGCCAATCTGTTGCTTTTCACTGATGAGATAATCTTGTATCTTGAAAATCCCAAAGACTCTACCATGAGATTCCTGTAATAGAGAGATAAAGTCACCAAAGTCTCAGGTTACAGATCAATGTACATAAATCAGTAGCATTTCTATATACAAGTCAAGCAGACGTAAATTTTATAGGGTATTTTACCATGATTTAAAAAATAGAAAACAGTAAGCTGCTAATAACCAAAAGTCAACCAATGAGAAATGGCCAAATAAAATATAGACCATCTATAACATGGGGAACAATACAGCAATTTAGAAAAATAAAATAGTTAAGAATGTTTTCTTAAACATTCTGCACAGCGTTACCTGTACAGAGTACAATTTCTGCAAAATGATATCAGAGAGGCATAGTATTAAGAGGTACCATTGTTGAATCCTGAGCCTGAATCCTGAGCCTGAAACTTGCTGATTCCTTGACCCAAGAAAGTCATTTACCCTATCTGGATTTTTCATTTTCTCGTAAGTAAAATGGAGATACAAATAATACTTACCTTCATAGAGTTTTGAGGACTAAATTTAACATGCTTAGAACAGTCCCTAGTTTAAAGTACTCAAGAAATACTAGCTATCATTATTATTCTTTACAAAATTAACAAATGCAATATTTTCTTCATGCACAACCATACATCACTCATGTACACACATAGACACCATTCCAAGAAAGTCGTCCTGATGGAAATGTGCTGATATGGAAATAATAATTGGAGAGGAACAGAGAGAGAATTTGGCTTAGTGATAAATCAGGAGGATGTTTGCCATTATTCATAATCTTACAATGAGAAAATATTCTTATAATATTATGAAGTTAAATAATAAAACACATTGGATTTTTTAAAATAATGTACAAGGAGGAGGAAGAGAAAAAAAGGGAGAAAGAAGAAAGAGGAACTGTCCTGAGCAAAAGTCAGTCTGTTGTACGTAAAAAACTCTATGGCCAAAACTCTAAGTATCTGCATCTGGACTCAGTAAAACATTGACCAGTGTTACTTCTGAATAATTAAGGAATTAATGATTCATAAATGAAAAATAAGAATATGCCATAGGAATCTTTCAACGATCACCCAAAGAGGTCCTTAAATCATTCAGATAGCTGGGAGCCCTTATTGATATGTGTATATAAAAATATTACTAACATGTACACACACACATATACATGAGGTCAGACAATCAAGTTTCTGAACTTAGCCTAGAAAAAGTGCCACATACCCCATTGCTGAATATCACCATGGTCACCTTCAAAGTACTGCCCCTGGGAAGCTGTGTACCCACACTAGTGCCTAGTTCACCCTTCAAAGCAATTTTTCTAGGATGAGTTTGCAAACTTGATTGTCAGACCACACACGCACGTGTGCACAACCCCCCCCCCCATGGGATCTAGGTTTTACAGTTTTACATCGGCATCCTTCCATTCTGTGTTGTTGTTCTCATGGGTATTGTGTTTGCTTTGTTTTGCTTCCTTTCCTTTTGTTCCTGTAGAATGCTTTGAGCTTCATAGAGCTCTGTGTAAATATCAAGCATTGAACACTAATTACAAGCTTATAAACTTAGTTTCTGTTGAAAGAGTGATAGTAACTCTGCTGTCAACTTGGGGCTTGACAACAAAATGCTCCAGTGAAATAAGCACAGCCTTTGTAAAGAAAAGCAGCTTTTCGTGCCAAGAAGCTAGCACCAACTGCCGTCTCAGCCTCCACAGGGGCTCAGACAAGTTGCATAATCAGAAAAGATGAATGGAGTCTGAAAACCTGAACTTTGAAAACCATATTTTTGTGAGTTGCAAGTAGAGTGAGTGATGAAGGCCTCTGATTGAATCCCATTCTGAGATGAGCAGAGAAAGATGTACTGAAAGATGTCACTAAGTTGACCTCGTGCCCCAGCACCTGGACGGCCCTGAGTCACCTACTCTCTTCACCACGTGCCCCATGACCAGTTCCACCCTTCTCAATGTGTCTCACCCTCCCTCAATGTTCCTCTCCCTGTCAGCAAAATGAAACAGTGCTTCCAACAAAAGACCTTTCTCTCCATGCCCATACAGACAAGACAGAGGGTGCGCTTCGGTACTGAGTATGCCTTACAGATTTGCCTGCATGACAATGTGGGCAAAGTCTGGACAGAATTTCACACATCTACACAGAAAAGTAGAAGGACAAAAAATTAAAATGTCCTTTCTCGAGATTAACTCCTGCATGCCTATGAGAAACTTCGAAATTAATCTCGGAGGTATGTGTTTATAATTCTAAGTGTCAGAAGGTCCCTGAACACGCACTGCAAAATCAGAAGTCCGAACTCCTATAAAAATAGGGCCTGTTATGTTTTCAAGGAGACACCCTGAACAGAGAGGATGGGGAGAGGCCAAGCGCCTCCTCCTCTGTGCTCAACAAAGGGAGCTTGATCGGCTTACCCTACAGTCCGCAGGCTCACCTTTCAACACAAAGGGGGAGTCTTGACTCATGTGTCAAAACTTCTGTGATTCACTATTTGCGGCCTCTCTTGTCAAATGCAATTTCAGGACTCTGTCTATAGCATAAAACAAAATCTTGTCTTTGGGCTGGTAACACGAGAATCGTCTTTTTTTCTTTCTCTGGGTTTGACTGAAAGAGACAAAGAAATGAAGTTTCTACCAGTCTACCCTGGAAAGTGAGTCACCTGCCTTCAAGGTTAAACTCCTAGCTTCAGAGAGGCTCCCCAAAGCCCTGGCTGCTTGCCCTGCTCTGAGCTTTGCAGGGGCGGGGGCAGCAGGGCAGGCCAGGCTTTCCCAGCAAGAACAAAGTGGGGAGATTTTTCCCTTCCCTGTTCCCCTTCCACCACTGACACCCTCACTTGCCTGCCACCAGCAACTCCTCCTCCATTCCTGTCACTCTCTCCATTTGCCATGCCTGTTACGGCAAAGCAGAGGTCTGGGGTTGAAATGGGACACTCTCAAGAACAATCCCTAATAAAGCAGCTGCTTCTTCAGGAAAAGTGCTAATAACACAGTCAATTGAACCCTGGCATTCGTTGTCATTCTTTAAAATCAAACTTTGCTGCTGAGCTCCCAGATGGGGAGAAAAGGCAGCCCCCAATTCCGGAGGTTTAGAATGAGGTTTCCAAGCCACAGTTCCTGGGCTTTATCTGCCACATCCTCACTGCCAACAAATGAAATATCCCTCTGCTCTGCTCTGTTGACAGCTGCATTTAAAAAAATCTGATTTTTCCCAATCCGGACAGCATTATCCTTTCCGATTCAGGGCAGACCCCTGATGACTGGACTTGTGACAAGCAGATTACAAAGCTGGTTTATCCAGGCATTGTGTTTCTGCGGCTGTTTCTGAAGCCAAAGCCTCTGCGGCAGCAGGGTGCACTAATTGCTCATTTGAGGCAGTGACCTTTTCAACTGGACAGCGTCTTGGATCTGGTTCCACGTTGATGTCTCTCTTCTTTAATTACAGTGTGCTGGCAGGGAAAGAAGCACCCAGTGGCGCTGAGTGCAGCAGTATATGCTGTCTGGACCCGTCTCACTCTCTCACTCTGCCTCTCAAAGCAAGAACGAAGGAGCAGGGGGATCCGTTCTATCCACTTTGTCTTTACGCTTGGTTCTCACAAGAATCTAAGCCACCAAAATGAGGAATGCATTAGGACATAGGAATGGCAAGACATTTACGGCAAGACAATGGCAAGACATTCATTTTCAAAAGAAAACTGGACAAATTTCCACTAACTGGTGAGATTTAGAGAGGTCTATTTTGAGATTTAATCCCCAAACCTTATCATTTCAGTTGAGGTCGATACCCTATTGGATGGGAGCCAGGCTGACAGCCCATGTTCATTTGCTCACTGGCCGTTGGGTTTGCAAACCCACTACAGTAGTGATCGGCCACAGATAAGACAGTCCTGTGATGTCAACAAAGTTTTCGAGAAAGATTAGCGGGTGGTTGGAAATTTACAAAGGACTTTGCAGGAGTTGAATGAGCTTGACACGGGTAAAGAAAAAAAGAATCTGAGTGAATCATTAGTTGAACTGATCTTGGAATCCTGTGATACTGTGGATTGCAAGGAGGGTTGAAGTGAGACAGCAGCAAAGGGGCAGCAAAGTGAGAACTGTCCCACGTACTATCCGTCCTTGGCCCAGGTATTTCAATTCATCTATCTGATGCCAAGAGTCGGCATCCAGAAATACCAAGAGTATGATAGAGTAGAGAAGAAAAGAGACATTATCCAGCCAAGCCCTGTTGGAAAATGCACCAAACATTTACTGATGAAAAATATCTTCCAAAGGGAGAAATGGGATGGGAAAGAACTCTAATGGAGGAACAAACAATATCAGTAATGATAAAAGGTCTATAACAGGCATTTAGACCATGTTTCTCAATGATTGGGTACATCCATGTTACTTTCCTTTTTGTATTTCACCAACAACTTGAAGCTAAAACCTGAGAACCAAATAAGAAGTGTCTTCCCCCAACCTTGCACAGCCCATGCATCTGACTTATCTTTTATCCATCCTACTCTTTCAAAAGACATGGGAAATACATTTGTTCTATGAATGGGTTGGACATTTCAGGGTTCAAATGCATATATTTGAAATGCAGTAAGATTGCTCAGTGCGTTGCATTCAATCCTCTGCCTTCATTTTAAGGACCTACCAAACTAAAATGACAGAAATGTAAAGAGAAAGTTTACTTAAAAGAGCATAACTGTCTTTTGAGAGGAATAAGCAATGACATGACATAAGATTATGATGGTCTCTACATACTGGCCCCATCAGCATTTGAAGGACGCTTGTAGAAGAATGAAGGTCCTTTCTCATGTTTGGAAACCTTGTCAGGAGCCTGAGTCTAGCTCTCAGGCTTCCCAACAACTCTGCCTGTGATTGTTCTAGTTTTCTTTTTCTTCCATGGAAATAACATTTGAGTTCTATCTACCACATTCATTGCAATATTAGCTCTATGCTGCCGCAAGTACTTAAGCAAAAATCCTCAGAGAATTAAGTAAAGGGTATTATTTTTAAATCCCTATTGGGCACTTCATGCTGATATCAACTAGCCAGAACTTGGTGATAGAATGAGGTTCTTAATAGACCTTTTGTAAAAAACAGAAAAGCTATTTTCCCTGTGAAGTTCTATGAATAAGCCAGTCAAATCCACCCTCAAAGGCAGATTGGTGGCTACCACAGTATCTAGTAATGTGATGATTCACTTTTAAGGGAAATAGTGAAATTTCCCTAATTTGTCAGACACGTCACTGAAATGTGTGTTTGAATCGCTCAGCTAACATTAATTCCATTGTCTTCATTCAAAGGGGCCTATTCTATGGCCCATTCTCAGTCTAAAACCCCCTACTGACTTCAGAAGGAGATTTTCCTGAGTAAAGATGACAGGGAACAATTCCATGTAGGCTGAGTGACTGTCTGTCATTTTTATTACTTGGGGCTGAAAATGTTTTCCAGCAGTACAAACCCCAAGGGACCACATGGTACCTAAATCATCCATCTGCAATGCCGTTGGATCCTTGTTCATCTGACACCACAAGGGACCAGAGTTCCTCACCTGCTATTGACTACATAGGCATAATTCTGGCGCTTTATATTACCGACCAAAGAATGCATTTTCCAGCTGTGAAAAGTGCAAACACAAATGCTATATTCAAAAGTAGGAGAAACACTAGAGTCCAGGTACAAGTTACAGATCTTCACTAGCATATTTCTGTAGAACCAAAATTTGACTGAGAACTAATCCATCATATAATGAACTCAAACGTTTTTTCCTGTGTCCATTTCAATTGTTGGTTAGCGAGGTGGTGAGTCATTTTAAAAGGGAGGTGGAACGGAGTGGTAAACTTCAGTCATTCAGAAAAGATCCTGAGTCTTTTCAAAATAACAAACTATTTCTCATTTAGATTTTTATTACCCCAAGTATTCAGCAGATCATTGACTATTCCACACACAATCATGTCGATGTTTATTTTGATGCCATATTCTAGTTATGTTAACTTCATAGAATCGGAGGACAATAAAAGACAAAACACATTTTAGTAACTAGGATTTGGACTTCTTTCTCTAGTAGTAACTCTTTGTTTAGTAAGTAGGATTTTGACTTTCTTCCTCACTAAGGAATTTGAGAACTAGAAAAACAGAAATTATTTTGTCCCTGGAGAAACAGACAAGCAAATCATAAAAGCCCATTGTGCCACAATCTTTTCAAGAGGAGAATGGCTACCAAAAAGTCAAGCAGGAGGCATCCACAGCATATTCTTTTTTTTTCCTAACATTGACTTGGTTTTCCATCTTTAGGTACTAAAAGAAACATGACAGAGAAACAAATGTCCTTCTATTGTTTACATTTGAGGTTTACAGAGAGAGCAATCAGCAGATTTGCTGTAAGATCCATCTATCTGTCACTGTGTTTTATTGGATACGGCTGCAGCTGAATCAAAAAGGGGAAAAAGGAAAGAAGTGAAAGTGACAGAGATGGTTATAAAAATAGAAAAAAGGAGCGAAATCTCTGGAGTGTAAGAGTGGACCAAAGACAGCTGTGAGCAATATTCCGTCTGTTTTTATAAAGTGTGAGCATGCACTCTCGCCACATAAGGAACAAATTACAAAGACTAAGCATGTTTTGTGTCTTGGTATTGTATTCAGATGGAATTCAAGATGAAGTTTATCAGACTCATTTCATTCACATTATGCACAATTGGACTGTGCTACATAGCAATTAGGTCAGCACCACCCCCCTCCCACTCCAGATGTACACAAAACTCAGCGTCAATCAGTTCTCCTTGTCCATAGACGAAAGCTAAAACTCAACTTGCCATTTAATAAACCCCATAATCTGGTCTCACCTTTTTGCTGTGACCTAATTCTCCTTGCCCCACGTTTCCTGCACGAGTGATTTCCATTTTCTCTTGTGCCACAGTACTCCCTTCCCCTGATGGAACTGAAACATCCCCCTTCCAATGTCTTTCATTTTCCTAAGTCTTGCCCGCCTCTAAAGGTCTCCCTTACCATTTGGCCAATGCGATGCCCACTGAAACAACATTAATAACATCTTAGACTTAACCGCTGCAGACATCTGGCGTGAAAACACAAAATGTTGTTAGACAGGAACTGATAAAATATTTGCACACTAAATTTTTTTAAAAGGCTGATTATTTTATCTTCTTTCACAGTTCCCGTGGGTCAGGAATTAGACTGGGTAGTTCTGACCCAAAGGCCATTTGTAGTAGATTTTGAACAGTGAGAGTTGGACTATCCAGGACCTGGCTTCATTTCTTTCTCTCTCTGGCCTCAAGGCCTTTTTGTAATGGAATAGTTCATAGAATTAAAATAGTGACCTAGTCTTGCATCTGGCATTTATAACCCTGTTGAATCCATGACTGATGTAGTCAGACCCTGGCTAGCTGCTGCCCTCAGAAAACATTGTCCTGAAATCAAAACATACCTTTGAAATAATTCATGTTGGTAACCAGGACTTCTGTAACACTGTGCAGAGGATACACAGTCTGGGTCTAGATTTCTAAGTAATTCTTTCCTTATTCACTTCCTTGATGCCCCACAGCATCCCCAGAGTCCCTTCCTCCAAACACTGAAAACTGCCCTGGCTGGAAATGAATCTATCTTATTCCCATAACACACTCTTTTCCTTCCAAATTTGGCACCATAAGACCCTAGGAATTGCATACTTTTTGCTTGTAGACCAAACATAACCCAAGTGGACAAAATCAGAATGTTCTTCAATATGAACACCTAACATTAATATTTCTTTCCCAAATCATTCTTTCAAGGGTAAGAGTGAGTGAAAAGCAATCTCTGTGTCACCACAGTGTTTCCCATTATCAAGACAGAGTCCATAATTCAAATCCTTCATGGGTAAGTACTAAGGGTAGGGTGGTGCTCCTCAGATGTTAATATGCACACAAATTACCTGGGAATCTCCTTTTATTCTGATCCCACGGGTGTGGGCTGAGCCCAAGACTCAGCATCTCTAACCAGCTCCCAGGTGATGTTGAAGCTGCTATTCTGGGAACCACACTTGGGGCAGCAAGCTTAGTTTTCAACCATTGATTAAAGTTATTTACATTCTAAGTTACCAGTTTTGAACTCTTCCCAGTTCCCTGAAGATTTTGAAATGTAGAGGGTAAAGAAAGGAGACAAGATGGAAAATTCAGTGACCTCAGTCAGCTAAAACAGCAGGAGTTGGAAAGGTGACAGACCAGTGCTGAGCTGGTAAGTGGCAGGTGAGTATGAGAAGGCAGAAGATCAGGGTCATTCCCTGAAGTTCCAAACCTTGCACGGACCCACCATCCTACTCTCTTCTCCTTGCTCTGAGTTCTGAGCTTCACACAGAGCCCCTTTGAGTGTGTTGTCTGTCCAGACATGAATTGTTAGCTAATGAATGAACAGAGTTGGGAGCAGCTCGCTGAGAACTGGAACTGTCTGAAATGTTTGCCAGTTTCACTGAGGGGCAGCAAGTGAGGAAGGAGAGGATGCTAACAGGATTGTCAAGAAGGAAGGGAAAGGTGCCCACAGTGAAACCTGAAAGACACCAAAACTTTCCTCGTTTCCTCATTAGGCTCAGGGCTGGGCCTCTGGTACATTTATTTCTTTTCATAATTAACAATACCTGAGTGAACATAAGGCATGTATTGAAATCTCAGTGAACATTTGGGAACGTTTATTCGGGTCTTATTTATAATCCCAGATTAGGTACTTTCCTTTTGAAAGTTGTAGATGGACTCTGGAGACGGAGAGCTTTTTATCAGATTGTTCTGAAGAGCACAGGTGTTAAGAGAATTTTGTTTCTAAAAACTTACAAGGGCTATAGAGTTTTCAAATTAAACAATGTGAACCTTCTAAGGTGACCAAAGAGAAACCCACATATTCACAATCAATCTCTAAGGCTGTTGAGGTTTCTGAGTTCTTTGTTTAGAGCCTCAGAAAAACTCTGTGTTCCTAAGCCCCTGGAGATGTAAACAAAATAGAGCTGCTTATCACATTTCTTCTGTCTCACACCTTGGTGCTGTCATTGTCTCCACTTGTCCTTGGTGGAGGGGGATTAATGGATTTCAACAGAACCTTTTGTGGGCTTCAAGGAGGTGGATCCTTGCTTTATTTGTCTTCCCTGTGTGGCTATAAAGCATTCCTACCAGATGACCCAGCTTTACCAGTAAGAGCCATGCCCCACCTGCAACACGGACTCTACTGCCCAGAATACTCTCCCTCTACTTGGGTTCTTTAGATTAGTGGAACAAGAATATTTTCTGGGGAAATCCTGATTCAATAAATTGTGGCTCAGAGCCCACATTAAAATTATGGTAATGGTCTAAATAAACATTAAAACATTAATCCTTTCCAAATAGGAGCTGATGAGAACAAGTCTACAATAATGACCCAAGGAGTAGACACTGTCCTGCATTAGTCTTGCCCTGGTGGGAACCATCAAATGGAACGCAGGGACTATAGTGCACAATCCCTAACTGCAATAATAATAAGTCTAAACACAAGCATTCCTGCTTGACTGATTTTTGTTAAAGGCCTAAAAGGTTAAAAAAAAAAAACACAAAAAAAGCAATAATAATTATTATTTTGAGCCACTTTTCAAAGACTAAGCATTGTCAACCCTTTTTAATGATGGCCATTCTCTCACATATTTTCATTTCTAATTCTTAATAATAGAAAACTCATGTTACATAAAATATTTTTATTTTTATTCATTAGGGAGTGTATATGCATGTAATATCTGCGCTTGCTAAAATAGGTACTTGGGCTATAAGATTTCACTTTGATAGCTTGAAAATGTATAAAATAGAGACTAAAAAATATTATTTTAATAACCATATCTCTCCCTCTTTCTTGTTTCTTCACCCTCGCCCTACAACTGGCCTCTGGCTTTTAAAAAGGATGAATTTTTGCCTTTTGGATCAGTGCTCAGACCTTTCTTTGAGAAAGCAAGAAAGAGAATGAATGAAATGGTTAGAAAATTGAAAATACCCCTTCCTGTTCCTTGTGAGATTGACCCCCTATTCCAAGGGTGGACCCTGATTTGTTTATCCAAGATAGAACATATACACACATGTGCATGTGCACCCACATGCACGCACACAGAACCCCTTCTGTCATGTCTCAGTCACTGTGAAAGATCTGGTGTTGTTTTCCTCATAGTAATGATTACTACCAATTTTTTTTTTTGTTTGTTTACAAGAAAACTCAATTCCTTGAGATTGAAGATGTTGGTGTCTGTGCACCTCTGTACATTGGCACTAAAACATGTCTGTCTCATGGTAAATCATCATTATTTCTATCATGGCAACTTCCTCACCAGTTGGATTACTTATGCTCTGAGGCTTCTCAGACAGTTGGTATCCAGGACCAAGAGCCAGCACAGGCATGGTTCCTAAAGAAAATGAACCTTCCCAGCTGACTGTCCAGAAAGTGAGAGAAAGTTTGACAAGTGTCTTTATGTTTGTGCTACCCCCCAATTTGCAGTTAACTGTTATAATAACTTATAATCAAGCTAAATATTCTCTTTGGAATATTCTCTTCCAAAGCATTTATCCACTTCCTAAAAAAATATGAAAATGAATTATATAAAATTATTAAAGTATATCTGAAAAATATTTTTGTGTGAAGTAGATTTAGGGCTCAGTGCCTATAGCTAAGTAGTTAGGGTGCTGGCCACATACTCAGGGGCTGGCAGTTTGAACCCAGCCTGGGCCTGCCAAACAACAACAATTGCAACAAAAAAATACCCAGGCATTATGCGGGCACCTATAGTCCCAGCTACTTGGGAGGCTGCGGCAAGAGAATTGCTTGAGTCCAAGAGTTTGAGGTTGCTGTGCAGTTGTTGCCACAGTACTCTACAGAGGGTTACTCCATATTAAGAAAAAAAAAAGTGAAATTCAGACAGGGCCCTTACCCAGAGTCATAGCTTGGCGAATATAAAGAAGAGGTAGTAAGCTTGGGTGATGTCTGTGACCCAGTGGGTAGGGCGCTGACCCCATATACCAAGGGTGGTAGGTTTGAACCCAGCCAAACTGCAACAAAAAATAGCCAGGCCTTGTGGCAGGCGCCTGTAGTCCCAGCTACTCAGGAGGCTGAGGCAAGAGAGTCACCAAAGTCCAGGATTTGGAGGTTGCTGTGAGCTCTGACACCATGACATTCTACCAAGGGCGATAAAGTGAAACTCTGTCTCTAAAACAAAGGGGGGAGGTGGTGATACCTATGGCTCAGTGTGTAAGGTGTTGGCCTCAGGTACTGAGGGTGGTGGGTTCAAACCCGACCCCGGCTAAACTGTAACAAAAAAATAGCTGGGCATTGTGGCATCCACTGTAGTCCCAGCTACTCTGGAGGCTGAAGTAGGAGAATCACCTAAGCACAGGAATCGGAAGTTGCCATGAGCTATGTGATGCCAAGGCACTCTACCCAGGGCAATAAAGTAAGACTCTGTCTCTAAAAAAAAAAAAAAGAGATAGTAAGCTTGATATAGTGTGTGATCCAGAGCAGTGGAAATCTGATAAATCAGACAAATGATTGTGACCAGCTGGGATGGGCTGGCCCCCCATAGAGGTTCAGGATGGGAGGAAGCTTTGCCAAAGTTTTCAGTTGTTGAGCACATTGAATGGAAAGCTTGGAAAAATGGACAGAGTCAAAAAGTATGCAGCAACCAGTTTGAATGCTAATTGGAGTGGATTTGCCATAGGTTCAGTGGCTGGCAAGACAGCTAAACTGAGAAGGTCTTGACAGCCAGGAGGCTATCATTGTGGGAAAGTCATAAGAAGGTTTTAGCAGGGGCTAAAATATGGTTGTCTTAATTCCATCTGCTGTGATCAGAACTCCACTCTTAAGACAGGCTGAGGAACTCCTGCACCCAAAGGGAACTAGAGTCAGGAGCACTTTAAGACTTGCCCCTGAAGGATTCTTGTAAGCTTTAAGATCCCAACCCAGGAGGCTCTGAATGCTGAGAAAAAAATCAGGCAGTCACCAAAGGCAACTAAGTTTAGAATAAGGACCATAGGCGTTGCTGTCTGTGCTCTCCATCTCCTATAAAAACCATAGCACCACCTGGTGTCCTGGTGACATATTACAATATATTGTCATCAAGAGCAAGGACTTCTGTTTATCTGGCCATGAAGAAGACTTTGGCTTTGCTCAGGTTGAGGCCACTTCAAGACCTAAGCTCTGAGACAAGGTAATTTGAAGCAAAGGAAGCAGGGAGAAGGAAAAATGAAGACAAGGAAATGAAAATGAAGAAAGAACACAAGAGGAGGAACGAACAGAAAAATTCAGGAAACATGAAAAACCAAAACAGAGAAACTCCCCCAAGGGACCACGAGGCAGTTACTGCAGAAGACTCCACTTACAAAGAATTAATGGACTTGACATAAAGGAATTTAAAATATGGATGATAAAGACAATAAAAGGAATGGACGAGAAAATGGAAAGACAATAGTTGGATAAGAGATATGTAAAATATAGAAAGGATGTGGTGGAACTTAAGGAAATGAATGAGACGATCAGGGAATGTAAAGATGCAGTAGAAAGTATCAAAAATAGGTTAGGCCATGGAGAAGAAAAGTTAACCCAGGTAGTCAGAGAGGCAGAAAAGAAGAGAGAGAAAACAGAACAGGCACTTAGAGAACTATGAGACTCCATGAAGACTTCAAACATATGAATAATAGGGATGCCTGAAGGGGAAGAAGATTGTTCCAAAGGAATGGAAGCCCTACTGGAGACTATCATAAATGAAAACTTCTCAAGTTTTACGAAAGATCCTGACCCTCCTATCAGAGGGATATTAAACCCCAGGTCATCTCAATTCAAATAGGGCCTCTCCAGGACACATTGCAATGAACCTGTTCAAAGTCAAGATGAAATAAGAAATTCTGCAAGCAATGGAATAAACACCCCAGACCTACGGGAACAGAACCATTTGGATGACAACAGACTTTTTAACTGAAACCTTCCAAGCCAGGAAAGGATGGTCATCCAACTTCGACATTCTTAAACAAAACAACTTACAGCCCAGAATTCTGTATCCTGCTAAACTAACCTTTAAAACTGATGGATAAATCAAATCTTTTGTGGATATACTAGCACCAAGGAAATCACCACAACAAGACCAGCTCTACAGGAAATATTTATACCTATTCTCAACACTGATCATCACAATGAATGACCAGCAAAGTAAACAACCAGAAGCTAAAGGTCAAAACTTAGCTTCCACATTCATGCAAAGGATCAAACTGTACAACGGACTTTCATAAAATAAGATGAATAGAACTCCACCACACTTATCAGTTCTCTCAATAAATGTCAATGGACTGAATTCACCACTGAAGAGGCACAGGTTGGCTGATTGGATAAAAAAGCACAAGCCATCTATATGGTGTCTCCAGGAGATACCCCTAACCTTGAAAGATAAATGAAGACTCAGGGTTAATGAATGGAAAACAGTATTTCAAGCAAATGGAAATCAGAAGAAAGGAGGGGTTGCAATCTTATTTTCAGATACAGGCAGATTTAAAGCAACTAAACTTAAGAAAGGCAAATATGGGTATTTTATAAAAAGGAACAATACAACAAGAAGACATTTCAATTTTAAATATGTATGCATGCAACTTAAATACTCCCAGATTTATGAAACAGAACTTGATGGGTCTGAGTAATATGATATCCCATAACACCACAATATCCTGAAATGTAACACCCTTCTGACAGAATTGGACAGATTCTCTAAACCAGCATTTCTCAACCTGTGGGTCACAACCCACAGAAACTATATGAGAGGACTGCAGCATTAGGAAGGTTGAGAACCACTGCTCTAAACAGAAACTAAACAAAGATACAAAGGACTTAAATATGACCATAGAATAAAGGGAAATATACAAACAGCCATATACAGAACACATCATCCCAAAGCTAAAGAATATACATATTTCTCATCAGTCTATGGCATGTACTCCAAAATCAACCACATCCTTGGATACAAATCAAACCTCAGCAAAATGAAAAGAATAGAAAGTATACCTGTATCTTCTCAGACCACAAAGCAATAAAAGTGGAATGCAATTCCAACAAAAATATTCATCCTTACACAAAGACTTGGAAATTAAACAACCTTATGCTGAATAATAGCTGGGTTCAGAAAAGATAAAACAGGAAATCATTAAATTCCTCAAACATAAAAACAATGAAGACATAAGTTACTAAAACTGGTGGAATACAGCAAAAACAGTCTTAAGAGGGAAATTTACCACATTAGATGCCTACATTTGAAAAACAGAAAGGGAGGGCATCACCAAACTCATGAACCATCTTATGGAATTGCAAAAAGAAGAAAAGAAATAACCAAAATTAAATCAGAGATTAATAAAATTGGAAACAAAAGAATCATTCAGAAAATTAATGAAACAAAATTTTTTTTGGAAAAGTAAATAAAATAGGTAAACCTTTGGCCAGAGTAACTAGAAACAGAAAAATGAAATCTCTAATAACCTCAATCAGAAATGATAAAGGGGGAAAGAACACCAGATTCCACAGAGATACAAAACATCATCTCTGAATACAAGATACTCTATGTCCAGAAATTTGACAATGTGGAGGAAATGTATGACTACTGACATCACACCCTCTCCCTAACTTAATCAAGAAGGAATAGATCTCTTGAACAGACCGATTTCAAGAACTGAGATTGAAAAAGCAATTAAAAAACTCCCAACAAAAAAAAAAAATGTCCTGGTATAGATGGCTTCACACCAGCATTCTATCAAACCTTCAAAGAGCTTATACCCATACTGCAGAAATTATTCCCAGAAATTGACAAGGAAGGAATCCGCCCAATACGTTCTATGAGGCAAACATCCCCCTGATACCAAAATTAGGAAAAAACCCAACTAAAAACGAGAATTTCAGACCAATTTCACTAATGAACTTAGATGCAGAAATTCTCCATAAAATCCTAGCCAATAGATTACAGCTATACATTAAAAAATCATTCATCATGATTAAGTAGTTTTCATCCCAAGGAAGCAAGACTGGTTTAACATACGCAAGTCCATAAATGTAACCCACCATATCAACAGAAGCAAAACCAAAGACCATATGATCCTCTCATCAGAAAAAAGCATTTGATAAAATTCGGCATCCTTTTCTAATTAGGACACTTAAAAATATAGGCATAGGTAGCACATTTCTCAATTTGATTGAAGCCATTTACAACAAACCCACAGCTAATATTATACTGAATGGAGTAAAACTGAAAGCTTTTCCACTTAATACTGGAACCAGACAAGGTTGTCCTCTATAGCCACTACTGTTCAACATAGTGCTGGAAGTTCTAGCCAATACAAACAGGCAAGAGAAGGAAATAAAGGGCATTGAAATGTAGGGTAGAGGAAGTTAAACTCTCCCTCTTCGCCGATGATATGATCTTAGACTTAGAAAACCCCAAATACTCAACCACAAGACTCCTGGGAGTGATCAAAAAATATAGCAATGTGTCAGTATCTAAAATCAACGTTCACAAATCAGTAGCCTTTGTATATGCCAATAACAGCCAAGATGAGAAGCTAATCAAGGACACAAATCCCTTTACAGTATTTTCAAAAAAATAGAAATACCTAGGAATATATATAACAATAGAGGAAAGGACCTCTACAAAGCAAATTAGGAAACCCTAAGAAAAGAAATAGCAGAGGATATTAACAAGTGGGAGAACATACCATGCTCATGGCTGGGAAGAATCAACATTGTTAAAATGTCTATACTTCCCAAATTAATCTACAGATTCAATGTAATCACCATTAAAATACCATCATCATACTTTCAAGATTGGGAAAAAATAATTTTTCATTTTGTGTGGAATCAGAAAAAACCCTGTATAGCCAAGGCAATACTTAGTAATAAAAACAAATCTGGGGTATCACCTTACCAAACTTTCAGCTGTAGTACAAAGTCCTAGTGATCAAAACAGTGTGGTATTGCCACAAAAATAGAGATATTGACATTTGGAACTGAACAGAAAACCAGGAACTGAAACTAATATCTTACAGCCACCTGATCTTTGATAAATAAGAACATACACTTGGGGAAAGAATCCCTAATCAATAAATGGTGTTGGGAGAACTGGATAACCACATGTAAAAGACTGAAATTGGGCCTGTACCTGTCATCACTTATAAAAATTAATTCAAGATGGATAAAAGATTTAAATCTGGCTCGGCACCTGTGGCTCAAGCAGCTAAGGCGCCAGCCACATATACCTAAGGTGGCGGGTTCAAATCCCCAGCCCGGGCCTGCCAAACAACAATGATGGCTGCAACCAAAAAATGGCCAGGCGTTGTGGCGGGTGCCTGTAGTCCCAGCTACTTGGGAGGCTGAGGCAGGAGACTCGCTTGAGCC
>CAUYTI010034352.1:0-27839 GCA_963575145.1 Galago senegalensis
GGGACCACAGGCGCCCGCCACAACGCCCGGCTATTTTTTGGTTGCAGCCGTCATTGTTGTTTGGCAGGTCTGGGCTGGGGATTCGAACCCGCCACCTTAGGTGTACGTGGCTGGCGCCTTAGCCAGTTGAGCTATAGGCGCCGAGCCTAGGTAGTTTATTACTACATGAAGTTCACTATGCTTTAACTCTAGTGTCTAATGTTCTTAATTTCATCTGTGGATTTTCTCAGACATTGAGGTTTTCATTTCTGCAGGTTTGTTTGGAGTCCTTTTTTATACCTCCCATGTACCTTCTTAACATGCTACTGCTTTCTATCTTTTTGATCATATGGAATATATCTAAAACACCTGTTTCTTTTTTTTTTTTTTTTTTGAGACAGAGCCTCTTGCCGTCCCCGTGGGTGGAGTGCCATGGCATCACAGCTCACAGCAACCTCCAACTCCTGGGTTTAAGCAATTCTCTTGCCTCAGCCTCCCAAGTAGCAGGGACTACAGGTGCCTGCCACAACACCTGGCTATTTTTTTGGTTGCAGCTGTCACTGTTGTTTGGCAATGCCAGGCTGGATTCAAACCCGCCAGCTCTGGTGTATGTGGCTGGCGCCTTAGCCACTTGAGCTACAGGTGCCAAGCCTAAAATACCTATTTCAATGCACTTGTCTACAAATTTTGTCTTCTGGTTCATTTCTGGACTTGTTTCTTTTGATTTTTTTAATCCTAATTATGAATTATATTTTTCTACTTCTTCCCATGACTGGTAACTTTTTATTGGATGATAGACATTTTGAATTCTGTTTTGCTGAGTGCTAGAATTGTTTTGTATGCCTGTAAATATAGAATTGAGATAAAATTAAATCTGGGAACAGTTTGATCCTTTCTAGATTTACTTCAAAATTTTGTTAGGAAGACCAGAGAAGCCTTCACTCCAGGGTTGATTTGACATCATTACTGAGGCAGTGCCTTTCTGAGCGTCTAACTGAATGCTGCAGGTATTGTTAGGTTTCTTGAACTGTTCCAGCCATGTGGGTGTTGCAGGAATTGTTCTGCTTGTCCCTTAATTGCAGTTCTTTTCCCAGCTTTAGGTAGTTTTTTCACATACATGCTCTGATCATTCAGCTAAAGAGTTGCGTTGATCGCTAAGTACCTCTCGCCATGCAGTTCTTTCCTCTCTGGTTCTCTGCCTGTGACTTCTAGCCTCCTTTGCCTCCTCAAATGTTCAACTGTGTCTTCTTAACCTTGGGGAGATTGCCGGGCTCTGAGGGGGTCCCTCCTTCCTGTGCTATAGCCTTGAACTCTCTCTAGGCATTAAGCTAGAGTGATTGTAGGATTCTCATTTATTTCCCTTTTCTTAAGGATCCCTGTTCTGTGCTGCCTGTTGTCTTGTGTCTGAAAACTGTTTTTTCATATTTATTTTAGTTATTTAAGGTTCAATCCACTCTATCTTACTCCATTGTTACCTGACACAGAAAACTGACTTCTGTATTCTTTCATTTGTTACTGGAATAAATCCTTCATTATTCTTTCTCGTGGGGACTAAGTGAGATAATATACATGAAAAATATGTTATAGATGATAACGTGCAAAGTACTACACAGGTCTTCATCTTTGCCACTGCCTAGGACGTAGCTCCGTTTTTCCTGTAGTTGCAGATGTTCTGTATAGAACTTAAGACCTAACTGGCTAAAGGATGGAGGTGTTATTTCTGAAAAACTCGCTGTGCCCCTATGCACATCAGTATGTCATGATTCGTATTTTTCTGTGCTGCATTAATGCATTCATTTGTTAACTCATTGGACATGTATTGAACACCTACATGCTGGGCACCATTTTAAGCAAAGAGTTTGTGTTCTAATAGCATAGTCTTTCTGTGTGTCTCAGCTGACCATTTTTTCAAAAATCTCTGTAGACTTGCCATTTCTACCTTCTCATTCTGTCTCTGGGCCTCTCTGTGAGTGCTTATTTCATTCTGCCTTGGCCTCATTTTCTTTGCCTAGTTTATCTGACCTTCCCACATTAGCCTGTTCTTTATTTCATTCAGTCTTCTGGTTATAATGCTGCTGCTTTCTTATCTCTACTGATATTTTTTTTTCTTTCTGAGTAAAAGCCAGAGTGAAAGAGAAGTCCTTAGAAAAGCTTGCAAGGTCTTAAGAGTTCTGGGCTCCCCTCTCCCCTCCTTGGCCCCTGCCTGTGCCTGATCCCCTGCCCATTTCATTCCAGCCACACTGACTACCTTGCTGCTGTGTCTTCTGAAATTGCCAGCACAGTCCTGCCTCAGAGTCTTTCGCTCTAGCCACCCTGACCTCCTGGCCTCTGTGTCTTCTGAAAATACCAGCATGTTCCTACCTCAGAGTCTTCCCACTTGCAGTTCCTCTGCCATGAATTTTCTTCATTCACGCGTTCACCTCTCCCCCTTGCTTCCTCCAAGTCTTAGCCCAGCAGTCGTCTTTTCACTGAGGGTCCTTCCTGCCTCTCCCTGTTTTAAAGTGCTATGCCTTTTCCTTCGGCCGCCCCTGCTCCCCATGCCTACCTTACCATTCTTGATAACACTCACTGCCTTCTAAATTACATTGTTTAATTTCCTGCTTTTCTTTTTCCTCTTTGTTTTCACAGTAGCATGTAAGTTCTATGAAGGCAAAAATTCTTCTATTGCTAAAAAAAGTACCTAGGATCCTGCCTGGGCACTAATAAGAATCCACATCAATATTTGGTAAATGAATGAGTCTCCTTGGTGAAGTCCTTTTTTTGTTTGTTGTAGTATATTTTCTGAATACATGTCTTTGTTCCGTGTACTTTATTTCAAAAGTGAATAGCTGGAGCATTTTATACATTTTCTTAAAAGCCCCTTCAATTGCCTTATTTACCTTATGAATATATTTTCTTCTGTAGGGATGTAGCCTTCCAGATTAAAGGTTCTCCATTCCTGATTGCATGTATACTTAGATGATACGTCTAATGATCATAAATAATTCCCACAACCTGATAGATAATTCAGGAGGAGGTAGAATTCCAAGTAGACTTTAAATCCCATTCAGAAACCCAAGCATGATTCAAAAGAAAATAAAAATCATCCCAAATTTAATATTTCTCTTATTCTTAAAAAATTAAGATCAATGCTATATTTGAAATTCAACATTTTTATACAGATTCTATAGAAAATACTTTAAAATCCAGGGAAAACATCCTTATCAAGAAGGGGAGGTATATCTATCTCCCCTCCCTTAATCACAATTTGGAAGTCTAACGACCTCTGAAAACCTGGAGTTTATTCCCAGCGTACTATAGACTCATTTGGGAGCAGAATCCAATCTGACTGGGCGTGCAGCTGTTTGCTGTTTATAGTCTTTATTATTCCATTTGGTGAGTCTAGTCTACTTATGTTTCACTACAGAAATATTAGTGTATTTGATTACACTGTGTGCCCTACACCTGCTGAGAGTATTATTTAATATGCAGTATTTGCCTGTATTACCTTCCTAACACCAAAAACTCCCTGCATGCTGAAATGCATCCAGCCCTAGGGACTGGCTGAGACGCTGAGGACCTGTGTATTATTTTAAATCCACTTTACCAACGCGAATTCAGAATCTCTAGTCGTTCATTCACTGCCTAACTTTTGATGGTGGTTGCTGCTGCTATTACTTTTGCTCCAGCTTTGCAAACCTGGGTATACTTCATGTGACAAAGAAAAAAGTATTTGAAACTCTGGAAGCACGAATGACAGAAGCGTGTATAAGGGGCTACAATCCTGGACTCTTGGTGCACCCTGACCTTGCCTACCTGCAAGCAGAAGGTGGAGGGGACCGCCAGCTCACAGGTGAGCATCACTCTCCCAGCCTTGCTCCCCTGCGGGGCCCAGGTTTGGTTTCCTCGTGCAGACCTGTTCATCTGTGCACCTCCTAGTCTGTACCCCACGCCACTCCCATCCTTTTCCTGCTCAGAAGCCTTAGATGGCTTCCTGCCACTCCCACAGTAGCACCTCCACCTCACAGCCTGGTATACAAAGCCCTCCCCAGTCAGCGCCAGCACCTTCCCAGCCTCCTCCAGCCCACCCTGCACCCACCTGTCCCCATCCTGGCTCTCTGGACACCTGATGCAGATTTGTGCCTTTGTGAGTGACTTCCTCTACCTAAAACTCCCCACCTTCCCCTTTTCAACCTGTTGAAACCAATGCAGAATCAAAGACTTAGTCTCAAGACCACCTCCTCTCTTTTCCCTCCCCCAGCTCACCTCATTATAAGGCAGCTTCTTTCCTTGGGCTCTTCAGGCACCTGAGGAACTTGCTGTCATTTCCTGTCTTCCTGTCTCCACTCAGTGTTTTTCTTGCAACCCCATTCCTGTCCGACTGCACGGCCCACTTTTGCTTTTACCTTTTGTCCTTTACTCTGGCCATCCTGTCATCATCTCATACTCAGGTGATTGAAAACCCAGTATCACCTTTCCACTATGCTTATACCCAGAATCAGAGTTGGGACATGACCTTGTCCTGCCTCTCACCCGTGCGATGTGGCAACTCTGCTCTCCCTGGCATTCCGCCCTTCGCTCCATTTTGTTACTCCCATTATCACAATATTCTCCCTAGTCCCTGTCCCTCCCTCCCGTCTTTTTTTCTTTCTTTTTCATTTATTTATTTTTTTATTTGAGACAGGTGCCCACCTCAATGCCTGGCTACTTTTTCTATTTTTAGTTGAGATAGGGTCTCACTCTTGCTCAGGCTAGTCTTGAACTCCAGAGCTCAAGAGATGCTCCCACTTCAGCCTCCCAGAGGGCTAGGATTACAGCAAGGGCCACCGCGTCCAGCCTCTATTTTTTGTAGAGATGGGGAGTCTCATTCTTGCTCAGGGTGGGTCTCAAACTCCTAACCTCAAGTGATTCTCCTCCTTTGCCCCCCAGAGTGCTCCAGAGTGTAGGATTACAGGTGTGAGCCCTCCCCACTTCTAATCCAGTTTATACCCTGTGGCCAGAAAAATCTTAATAAAGTCTGAATCTTACCCCTACTTGGTGTCTCCCTGTTGCCTATAAAATCCAAATTCTGTAAGCTGGCATTGTAGATCTCCCCAGACCTGGCCCAGGGTGCATCTCCAACTCTATTTCCCACTAAGCCCCTTCATGTCAAACTGAATCCCTCTGCCGGAGCACTATGGTTTCTCACTTCCCTGCCGGGCACATTCTTTCTCTTCTTGCTGTCTCCTCTTCCTGAACGCCCATATCCACTCTCTTACATGAGTACATTCAGATTCTACTATCCTTTCGAGGTGTAGCACAAACACCTCTTCTGCTGCGTGCTCTCTCTCTGACATTCCACTTTGCGTCGTCTCTGGCTCTCCTGTAGTGCTTACCACTTGGCTTATTCCCTCCGTGTTATTAAGTAGTATAGTTCCTTTAAAAGTACTTTTGAACACCTACTATGTGCCAGGCTCTACTCTTGGCACTATGAAATGAGCGCAGTCCCTGTGCCCTACGAGCTTTCAGAACAATTAATGTTTATATTTCTCAATACAGCTGGTGCTTATTAGGCTTATTACATCCCATTCCAAACATCCTTTGTGCCTCTAATTCTTATTGTAGGGAGAAAAGGGGAGAGTTGGGGGGAGGATAGGAGAGGAGAGAGGAGGTGGGATACGTGCAAGACAGTTTTTGCCATAATCCAGAGAAAATGCAGGTCTTCCCTGACATAAATGAGATTGTTTTTTTAACATTTTACTAGTAATGTGAAGACTTTCAAAAGAGAAGGGTTTTTACTATAAGTTTTTATACTTCTGAAAGTATTCTATTTTAAATGTTCACATTTTCCGCTTTCCCTGGGCATGAATGGAACGTGTTGGACGGCCTTAGATAGGGAAAAGGAGCTCATCCGCCAGGCGGCTCTTCAGCAGACAAAGGAGATGGACCTGAGTGTGGTGCGGCTCATGTTTACAGCTTTCCTTCCGGACAGCACTGGCAGCTTCACCAGGCGCCTGGAACCCGTGGTGTCTGACGCCATCTATGATAGCAGTGAGTACTTGACTTCTAACGGGGGCAGCTGAGTATACACCATTAAGCCTAGACTTCCTAGAGCGGGGGGAGGGGCTCACACCAGTGATCCCAGCACTCTGAGAGGCCTAGGTGGGTAGATTGCTTGAGCTCAGGAGTTCAAGACTACCCTGACCAAGAGTGAGAACTCATCCCTACTAACAACAGAAAAACTAGCCAGGCATTGTGATGGGTAACTATAGTTCCAGCTACTTGAGAGGTGAGGCAGGGGGATCTCTTAAGCCCAAGAGTTTGAAGTTGCTGTGAACTACAATGAGGCCATGGCACTCTACCCAGGAAAACAGAGGGAGACTCTGTCTCAAAAAGAATAGACTTCCAACCCTGCCCTACCATTTACTTACTAGCTCTGAGTCCGGGGGAGGTAACTTAGTCACTTTGAGCCTCAGTGTCTCACCTCCCAGATATGAATACTAAAACCTAGCTTAAGAGGCTGATATCTAAATTAAATGAGATATTTTTAGAGGAGCTCAATGAATGTAATCAATCCTCTTTCCAGGGACATATATTTTCTAGTCATAATTTACATTTAATATCAAATCTCCTTATTGAACACATTGCTTTTAAGATACATTATTGGTACTCTCAGAAGGGAAAAATATCTCAGTATTTTTCTTTGGGACTCTGAAGAGAAGTTACTAAAAGACAATTATTATTTATTTTATTATTTTTATTTATTTATAATTTATTTATTATTATTTTCATTCTTCTATGTTACCAGCTTTATCAAGATACGAACTTTAGGTTAACTGAATGAGTGGTATCGATAACATACGACTTCAAAATTCTATTTCAACCCATAGTTTCCAAAAGTTTTTACAAGCATTACAGTGATCTACAGCATTTACTGGTACTTAGGCTTTTTGAAAATTGACACTATTTGATTTAAGTAGAAAAATCCATGCTATAAGTAAAATAATTATTTCTCTAATTTGACAGATTTAAAGGGAAGTGAAAATGTTGTAAAATGATACATATTCATATACCACAGATCACCTTAAAATGCAGCTGGCTAGAGCAAAAAAAAAAAAGTTTTTTAGAAAAGGAAACTTTATACTATTACCACATGAAACTTTTGCTTCTTCCCCACACAGAATCCTAATTATAGTTGGGAAAAAGAAATACAACATCTCCGTATTTCTTCTCTTCAGAATAAAAATTAATGACTTGTATAGAAAATCATTCTTTCCTCAAATTTTGTAGGACTCCCATAAATGATACAGCTGTATCCTGTAAATAGGTTTGGAGTTAAAGTCTTAACCTTAATTGAAATCCCAGAAATCCATTGGCTTGGTACCATGAGACATCGGAAAATCTTTCTCAGGGACAGTGTGGGGCCTCACGCCAGTAATCCTAGCACTCTGGGAGGCTGAGGGGGTGGATCCCTTGAGTTCAGATGTTTGAGACCAGCCTGAGCAAGGACAAGACCCCATCTCTAAAAAATACAGCCGGGAATTGTGGCAGGCACCTGTAGTCCCAGCTACTCAGGAGGCTGAGCCAACAGGGTCGCTTGAACCCAAGAGTTTGAGGTTGCTGTGAGATATGACACCACAGCACTCTACCTAGGGCAACAAAGCAAGACTCTGTGTCAAAAATGAGAAAAGAAAAACTCTTTCTCTTTCTGTGCTGTGTGTCAGCCTCCCTTCCTGTGTTGGGAGAGAAACAAATACCTGTCCCTTTCTGCCTCATTTGTTTTGCTGACAGTGAATGACTCATGCCCAAGAAGTGCGCTGAGGACTTTGCAAACTATTCTTATTTTATCTGTATCTTCCTATCTTGTTTTATTTGTTTCATCCTGCAATATGAGCGGAAGCATCTCTTCGCTTTGGTAATGTGTGCAAAGGGCAGGGTCCCTCATAAGGGACTGGCTTATGGGGCTGAGGTTTAAACCTTGATCTTTGTTGTTTTTCCCCTGTGAACAGAAGCCCCCAATGCATCCAACTTGAAAATTGTAAGAATGGACAGGACAGCGGGATGTGTGACTGGAGGGGAAGAAATCTATCTTCTCTGTGACAAAGTTCAGAAAGGTAAATATATGCTGTGACCTTGAGATGTGCAATGTAATTCTGAATGTGTCTGTGAGTCACATTTTTGGCAGCAGACCAGCATAGTCCCCATTTTGCCACAGAATACCTTAAAAACACTTACGTCTTACCTCTTCCAAATATTAAGTGGTCTGTGTTATTTTTTTTTTTTTGAAGTTTTTGGCCAGGGCTGGGTTTGAACCCACCACCTATGGCACGTGGGGCTGGTGCCCTACTCCTTTGAGCCACAGGTGCCGCCCTCTGTTATTTTTTTAAACCCAACCAATTCATTTCTAAATTTCCAACAAAAGTAAAAAAAAAAAAAGAAAGAAAGAAAGAAAATAGTAATAATTACAATCCATGCTTTTCAGTATTTTTATACATTAAATGTTGCTATCTCTACTCAATTAAACTAAAATAAATGAGCATTAGTCCAAGCTTGACACACATACAAATACACAGAGAATAGGGCGGCACCTGTGGCTCAAAGGAGTGGGGTGCTGGCCCCATATGCTGGAGGTGGTGGGTTCAAACCCAGCCCCAGCCAAAAACTGCAAAATTAAATAAATAAATAAAAACATTAAAAAAAATACACATAGAATAAATAATAAGTTTTACATAGTAAACTTTATCCTGCAATGCTTTGTTCTATCATTGGAGAGCTTCTTCAAACACTTGGACTTGACACTATGATGTAAGCTAAGAAAAGGAAAGAGAAAAAAGAAACATGAGGAAATTCCCAGAGCACATTTCTCTCCCAGTTTCCGCTTGGAGAAAAGGTTCTTATTAGACATACGATCCATGAATTAGTAAAAACTGTAGGAAATTACCTGTTAGTTTCTCAAACCACTGATTTTTTTTAAATAAAATGATGAAAGCTTATTATAATAAAGGTCTGTTTACTTACAAAGTGAGCATTTTCAAAGTAAGTAGATACCTAACTGGAAATGGAAATAAAATAAGTAAAATAAATAAATAAAAGAAGTATGGCTGTTAAAATAAAATTTCATTTGAGGTTATGCCCTAAAGTAAAAAAAAAAAAGGGATCAGATTTTAAAGTAAAGATACATATTTTTCACCCAAAAAAGTTTACACTTCCTCTTTTACACTGGTGTCACCCTTCTTCCAGCCCACTCTCTCCAGGTAGTACTCATTTCCAGATTCCTGGGTGTGCATAGTGCGAGTAAACATAATCTGGGTCCCATTCGTTATAAATGCAGTTCTTACTTATCATTACAGTGGAATGACGTAAGAAGAAAAGCCTGTGTTTGGCTTAAAGAATCTGAATAACTGGTCCAGGGCAATCCTATCTGAAGGCAAAGGAATGTGCCAGAAGATAATGAGATTGTTTTAACCATCCCTAATTCTATTTAAATAAAAACATAAGCTTTTTTTTCTAAGTCATAAAGATCCTAGTATAGTCCTTCCTATGAAATGGAAAGTGAAGCCAGGGAGGGATATGTCAAACTGAGTTCAGTAGTGACATTTTTGCAGAAGTACAGTCCATGACTAAAGTGTAAAATGTATACCTGTGCATCCAAATTTAATCAGAAGCAACCTGATGGTCACAGCATGCTGACCAGTTACTCAATACAGTATCATAAGGAGGCAATATGGTAGAGTGTTTAAGAGCCTGGACTCTGAAATTGTACTGTTTGTGTTCAAATCTGGGTTCCTCTATTTACTAGCAGTTCAGCTTTGGATAAGTTCTGTAACCTTTTTGGTCCCTAGTTTTCCTTCTGCAGAATCACAATAATGAAGGAAAAATAGGACATCAGAGGACATCAGCTGTGAGAATTAAATCAGTCAATGTATACAAATAAAACACGTAGAATAGCATCTGCTATGTAGTAAACCTTTCATGATTAATTGTTATTATTATACACATCTATCTACATCTGTATGTTGAGTTGAACTACTTTTGGGGATTTTAATGTTCCTCGACCATCCTTCATGTTTCTCATGATTGAATTTTTTTGTTAAGGATGAAGAAGTGGTAAAGTCAAAGACTGATTAAGAGAAAATTCAGATGGATTAGGAAAACCTAGTATTCTGCCATCGTAAATTAAGCTTGGGGCTCATTCCCATGGCAAGTAATAAAAAACTTCAGTGTTGGCTCGGAGACCATACTCAGTGCTTAGGGTGCTGGCCACATGCATTGGGACTGGTGGGTTCAAACCTGGCCTGGGCCTGCTAAACAACAACAAAAAAATAAAATAAAAATAACTGGCTGTTGTGGCAGGTGCCTGTAGTCCCAGCTACTTGGGAGACTGCGGCAAGAGAATAGCGTAAGCCCAAGAGTT
Organism: Galago senegalensis; assembly: GCA_963575145.1. Lineage (NCBI taxonomy): Eukaryota > Metazoa > Chordata > Mammalia > Primates > Galagidae > Galago > Galago senegalensis. The sequence goes on from CAUYTI010034352.1 coordinate 10,352, forward strand.
GGAGGTTACTGTGAGCTGTGATGCCACAGCACTCTACCAAGGGCGACATAGTGAGACTGTCTCAAAAAAAAAAGAAAAATCAGTGATTTGTGAAAATTCTAAGTGACTCTAAAATCTATTTCATTTTTTTTAGTTTAAGTAAATAATAGGTAGACTCTTAGACCAGCTTTACTTTTGAGCATGTTCGTAAATATTGTTATACTATGTGAAATGTGACCATTTGCAGATGACATCCAGATTCGCTTTTATGAAGAAGAGGAAAATGGTGGAGTCTGGGAAGGATTTGGAGACTTTTCCCCCACAGATGTTCATAGACAAGTAAGTGGATGATTATCATTTTACATTTTCTGCCTTGTTGAAATTCAGGACTTAGTTTCCATATGTGAAAAATTTAAAAATCATCAATATTTATTTAACTTCCATCCATCAGTACTGTTTTTAAGACTCTAGCATGTCATCTAGAAAAGTTACCCACTGTGAAATTATGAACAAGGTTCTCTTAAACTGCTGGCTCTAAGATATTGACAAACATTTCATTTGACGTCTGATCCCCATAGGGCAGTGGCCCTAACTAAGGCCCTTTTGTGGCAACGTTTTAAATGTTCTACCAAATCAATTCTGGTGAGACCTGTTAAAAAAGTATTCTATGTGTTGAAAGGTGTCTTCTAATTGAAACTGATGTCGTCGTCATGAATGAAGATTTTCCAGTGTTGGTCGATGATATGACTAAGAAATGACAATGCTGAACCCCTACTTTAGTGGTTACTCCCCTGTTCATGAGTGATTGAGGCACACAGTTTTCACCCACAGAAAGATGGAAACAATTCAGATGTTCCTTAATAAGGGACAAGTTTAATAAATTATGGTATATCTAGTTGATGGAATAATGTGCAGTTATTAAAAAGAATGCTTACTCTGCAAACTAATATAGGAAGACCTCAAAGATGCAATGTTAACATATGTTAAAAGATAAAAGTAGAGTGAAGCGTATTTGAAAATGATTCTGTGTTCGTATTTGCGCACGGGTAAAGAAAGTCTGGAAGGATACATAAGCAGTTACGTGTGATAACAGTATTACCTCTGGAGAACAGCACACTGTCGGAATTGCAAGGATGGGGGTCAGGAATGGCAAGGAGAATCATCAATGTATACCATTATGTATTTTTTAATACTTCACAAAACCTTCATCACTGTGAATGTATTACATAGTCAAAAGATCAATCTAAAAAGGTTAAAATGCCTACCTGTTCTAGCACCACCAAGAATTAATGGGGTATGATCCCTCCCCGGGCAGGGTTTAGTTTCCTCTTTGTATCCCTGGCCTTTTGCCATCTCTTTCTTTCTATAACCCATCTTTTCTGATGCTACTCTACATAATTTGGAGGCTTTTAAGGCTTTATTTGGAAGAGAAGAACGAAATGTAAGCAGTGAACTTTATATGTATGACATTCGCAATTAGAAGACATTTGAAATAGTAGGCAGATGAAATAATAACTATTTGCAATGCATTAGCTTACCAATGTATTGCAATTTCACAGTGACAATTTAATAAAAATGTGTGGGTACAAAATTCTGAGTTTGGACCCTTCTCCAGCATGCTGTTTTTTAGTACACTGGATAATAAAGAAAAGCATAAGGAATGTGTTTAATGAGTAGCATTGCTACAAAACAAAAATGTGACCCGACATCAACATTTGGATATTTTTATCCTGCAGTTTGCCATCGTCTTCAAAACTCCAAAGTATAAAGATGTCAACATTACAAAGCCAGCCTCTGTGTTTGTCCAACTCCGAAGGAAATCTGATTTGGAAACTAGTGAACCAAAACCTTTTCTCTATTACCCAGAAATCAAAGGTAATTTGGTTGTTTAGACTCTTTGCTTGTTCTTTTTTTTTTTTCCAAAATATTAATTGGTTTTAAATGTTTTTGTTACATGAATTACTTTTGTAATTTTTGAGTTGTGGCTATCTGTGTGCCCATCCCCCATTTGGTGCTTGTTCTGATAAGAGGACAAGCTGGGTAGAAAATATAATTTGGTCACCTTTTTTGAACAACTTCTTAATAATTGGTCCCTCAATCCCTGGTATTTATTTTTTAGAGAAGAGATAGGTAATATACTATTTCGAGGTCATAGAACTAGTCCAGCCTTTTAAAATAATGTTATTTCCACCAAGCTTGGATGAGATTTAAATATTTGATCATTTGTCTTTGAATTTGAGAATCTAACCTGTATTGAGTAACTCAGGGTTCAGGTCACTGAGATGAAAAGGACAGGCTTGCTGTTTAAATCAGCCACTCAGTCAACCAGGACAAAGCCGGACACAGGGAAGGGAGGCCAGGCCAGGCTGCAGCAGGCTGTGAGGGGCAGCTGAACAAATTCATACTGATTCTGGAGAGGGATGGGCAGGCCTGTCTGGGATGGGAATGATGGTACCGACTTCTCTATATTGAGAGGCAGACAGGGAATCAGAAGAGCAATGCAAGAATCCAGGTGAGAAACAGCGAGGTTAGGAAGGGTGTTAGTACGAGGAATGACAGAAGACAGACTCAGGAGTCAGGGCAGGGATGATGTCAGGAGGCCCTGGATGCTGGCTGAGGTGGGAGGTATGGGAGAGATGAGGAGTCATGGCAAGATCCCCAGACTTGGAAAGCTCATGATGCGGTTACCTTGGAAGTAGGTTGGGTAAGAGAAGAGGGAGCTGGTGTAAAACATGCTGCATTGTAGGTTCCTAAACTCAAGTGCAAACTCCTAGCAAGCCGATCACAGGACAGGACCAGAACTTAAGAGAGGGCAGGGTGGGAAATTCAGGGTGAAAATCACCCTAGAATGAGACGTTCCAGGCCCCCAATAAGCATTCGAAGCTGTTTCCTGTTAGAGTCCACCAACCCCCAAGGAGTCCATGATAGAAATGTTACTTCAATGTAATGACCTTCTTTTGTAATCCTATTTTGTATTTTATATATCCAAAACCATGATTCTGAGAAGAGATCCAGGGAGTTCACCAGACTGCCTGTGGGGCTGTGGCACCAACAAAATTAGAAACCCCTCAGTCAGAAGGAAGTGAGACTAGAGAAGGGGCCAGAAAATGATTGCCCCGGGGCCCCCAGATCCTGACTGAGGTTGGAAACCACAAAGGTGCAGCAGCAAATAGCCACATGGGCGTTGATGCTGGGTCGTGTGAGAGCAGCATGAGCGATGGGTGATCTTTGAAGACATCTTTCCTTTCCTAGAATTCACGCCGTGGCAGGAGTGTTTAGAAAACGGTTTCTGTGATTGTTTCTTTTCTGAGGTTGTGACCTCTCCACTTGTGGATCAGATTTGTAGTGCATTCTGAATACTGGACATCTGAAACATGGTCCACACAAGAGACTCCTTTCCTCCATGTGAAATGTGGTGCAGAATCCCAGGGCCTGGCCGCGCTGGGCTCTGGTGGAGGCCCTGCCCACTCGGCCTTCCCTGACCCTGGCCCACCTCTTCTCACTTCCTTACCCAGGAGCTGCCTGAGGTCTTCTAGATGCTTCTGCCTACACAAAACAGTGTGAAAATCAGTGCTTTGGCTTAAACATCCCTTTTTAAAAGTAGACATGGAAGAGAAATATGGCTAATTTGGGGGGACTTTCTGAGGGAAAAAAAGTAGATTTTTTTATCTCCTGAAATACATCTTCAAAATAAGGTCGGTTTTTGTTAACACAGAGAATGATGAAAAAAAGAAAATGCAGGTTACCTACACATGTATGAACCTGAAGCATTCAAAGCTGAGCTTGGTTTCTAGGGCTGCTGGCAGACCTCTCCCAGTAGGATTGTGCATCAAAAAATGTGCTATGGCAGGGCCAAGTTCAGATGATTACTTTCATTGCTAACCTATCATAGGAGGAGATATCTCATGCTGGGACTAGAGAATGGGGTTTCCTGGAAGTTCAAAACCATACCTATGTACTTCAAGCATATACCTTCTAGGCCATTAAAAGCTTCATCCAATACAAATAAGAGCACAAGAACTATCTCCAAAAATAGCAGGATTAGCCACTGAGCCCCAAAGGAAAGAAGGACCCACATGTATGTACAGTGATTGAATCATTATGAGAATAGAACCATTTTATTGAGGATAACAAATTACCTTATTCTCTAAAGCCTTCAGGATCATAAAAACTCAAGATAATAGGCCCAAGGAAAAACAGGCATTGTGATAGGTCAGAAAAGTAACAGGCCATTTAGTATTAGAGAAAATATATGGAAATGAATCCAAACTACACAACCCAGGGAATCACTGTGTATATTTCTCAGAAGTCATTGAACACACCTTCCACTGCCCCTGTCTCTGCAGCCACACCCTATCTCATTGCCTATCATTAGGCGCTATTTTTAACAATATGTAAACTTACCTATTTGTTTATCTATTTATCTTCCTCTTACCCAGTAGGAAGAATCTTCTGTAGGTCACAGACTTCAGCATCTGGAGCAATGTATGTCTGTAGCAGGTGCACACTGAATGTCTGTGGCCTGACTTACTGGTTGTCCAACCAAGTCGCCATCCTCATCCATAAAGCTAGTACTAGTAGTATGTTGAGTGCCATCAGTGAGACATTAGACACAGATATAAAGTATCCTCCCCTCATTACACAGAATCATTCATCCCTGAGCTCTGCATCATTGACTGACACTGGCATTGAACCTCTACAAAAACTTCATGGAGGTGGTTGGATCCAGAGGGACTATTCAAATAATCAAGAGACTGAGTACTGGCAATGAAAGAAGATAGTTGAGGAGCTGCTATATGAAAGCAAACAAAGACCATAATGACTTTTCAACCTAAAAAGATGGAGATTAGGAAGAAACACAGTCATAATCTTTAAGTTAGGAAAGGTATGGTCAGGATACATGTAGTCATCTTCACTGATAACTAGAACTGGGAAAGTGAGAATGAGGTCCTTTTAAGGTACATGCTCGGGAAAACATGGTAGAAGGTAAAAGTTTATTTGTGAATTAAATAATTATCTAAAGTCATCGATTACTAAAGTTATTGATTGCTATTGTACAAACTTATTTGGGAATGTTTCCTGAAGAATGACAGCCTCACATCATGGAAAAATCACTAGACTTTGGCATCTACTCTTCACTCTGGCCTGTCCTCACAAGTCACCTAACCATCCTACCTTCAGTTTCCTCTTGTGTAGAAGAACTTGTAGTGAGAGACCACTTAGGTCCCTTCTAAAACGGGTTGATGTTTCATCGTACATACCGCAGTGCCACTTGTCAGAGGAAGACCACAAGGATAAATGATCCCAGTGAGAAAATCTCCATGTTCAGTTATATGAAGATAAAGGCTGCGGGTTCTTTGGAAGGCAGCCATACTCACCACTATACCTCCAACACGCCTACAGACTGCACATTCTTTTTTAGAGTTCATGTGGAATTTTCTGTGTCAGTTTCTTGTCATCGAAATTTTGCTAGCCATATTATATAGTTAATATTTTTGAAAATTTACATTTAAAAATCCTCATTTTACAGTGAAATATAACCAGTAAACATTTCTCTGCTTTAAAACACAAAAGTAGTGTATAGAAAATACTGATTGGTGTCTCTGCTAGAACCCATCTAAACAGATAACATTTTCTGAAGATAAGTAAGTTATCTGCCTCTCTCTTGTGTTTCATATTTCTGCCGTGAACTATGTGAGATCAGCAGTTGATAGGATGAGTAATGAGTATGGCTAGTAATTAGTTATGATATAACTGATGCAGAAATTTCATAAATCTGTCCAAAAATATTTACTAAGGAAATATTTGCTAAAATTTCTCCACTTCAAGGTCATCTCCTTCTAAGTGGAAGCGTATTCTTCTCACCATTTTACCACCTTGGCTTTTTTCTTCTTGAGAACCCCAGACAATCTCAGTTTTCAGATGATTATTTGAGTGCACTTTGTTACCCTACTTACCCTTGTTTGATCCTTCAACTGCAGTTGGATGAGGATGAGATAATCGGTAGACAGTGGTCTTCTATCTCACCCTAAGATGACGGGAACAACCACACAATTAGAAATAAGTGAGAACTTTCTGGGCTTTAAACCATGATGAAAAGTGACACTGAAGAGTCAGAAACAGGACAGTTGTTCAGTGTTGGGAATGAGGGAGAGTAGTCGAAGGAGCCCCTAGACCTGGACAACCAAGACTCAGAGGGCATCCTTGTTATTTTAGCCAGCTCGTGGTCTTAGAGCATTAGCTCTCCACATCCCGTCAGTCACCAGAGGCCACAGAGCCCTCTGTGTTGCGGGACCCACCCCATTTTTATTGTCACAGTGACCACTGAGGAACAGGCCTTCATCACCTTATGTCTGCACTGTGTTTGCCTCTCGTGTCCTACACCTGGGACAGATGAATCTTCCTAAAACACCACCCTGTCCACATTACTCTCCTGTTAAAAAACATTTCCATGGCTTTCTAGTCTTAGAGGTAAATTCCTTAGGTTTATATTTCAGGTGCTGCACAGTGTGGTCTCAGTCACCCCGTTTCCCGAGACTCCCCACCCAGGCAGCCCCTGCCTTTGTTACCAGTTGAAGGCTGTGGGAACCCTGAGTGCAGCAAGTCCGTGGTATCGTTTGTCAACAGTGTGTGCTCACTCCGTGTTTCCCTGTCATGTTTTGGTAATTTTCTCAATTATTTCAGACTTCTTCATTATTATTATATCTGTTACAATGCTCTGTGATCAGTGATCTTTGATGTCACCATTGTCATTGTTTGGGGGCACTGTGACCTGCACTAAGATGACAACTTTATCAGTAGATGTTGTGTGTCTTCTGACTGCTCCACTAACCGCCGTCCCTGCTCTCTCCCGGTCCTCAGGCCTCCCTATTCCCTGATACACAGCAATGTTGAAATTAGGCCAATTAATAATCCTACAGTTGCCTTTAACTGTTGAAGTGGAAAGAAGAGTCGTGTCTCTCACTTTAACTCAAAAGCCAGGAAGGATTAAGCTTAGTGGGGAAGGCGTGTCAAAAGCCAAGACAGGCTCAAGACTGGGCCTCTTGCACCAAACAGTTAGCCAAGAACACAAAGGAAAACTTCTTGAAAGAAATTAAAAGTGCTACTCCAGCAAACATACAAGTGGTAAGAAAATGAAAGTCTTACTGCTGCTGTGAAGAAAGTTTTAGTGATTTGGATAGGAGATGAAACCAGACACCACAATCCCTTAAGCCAATGCCTGATCCAGAGCAAGGACCTAACCATCTTCAGATCAATGTGGCTACGAGAGGTGAGGAAGCTGCAGAAGAACAGCTGGAAGTTAGCAGAGGGTGGTTCATGAGGTTTAAGGAAAGACGCCATCTTCATAACATAAAAGAGCAGGGGGAAGCCACAAGGGCTCGGGTAGAAGCTGCAGCAAATTATCCAGAGGGCACGGCTAAGATGATCGATGAAGATGGCTACACCAAATGACAGATCTTCAGTGTAAATGAAGCAACCTTCTATTGGAAGAAGAAGTCATGTAGGACTTTTGTAACTAGAGAAGTCAGCACCTGGCTTCAAAGCTTCAAAAGACAGGCTGACTCTAATGTTGGCTAATGCAGATAGCGACTTCTCAGTTGAAGCCAGTGATCATTTAGAATTCCAAAAATCCGTAATAAGAATTATGTTTAATCTACTCTTCCTGTGTTCTATAAATGGAACAACAAAACCTAGATGATAGCATATCTGTTAATAGCATGCTTTACTGACTATTTTAAACCCACTGTTGAAACCTACTACTCAGAAAAAAAAAAATTCTTTCAAAATATAGCTGCTTCCTGACCATGCACCTGTTCACCCACGAGCTCCAACTGAGATGTACAAGATCAAGGTTGCTTTCATGCCACTAATACAGCATCCATTCTGCATGGGTCAAGTAGTAATTTTGACTTTGAAGTGTTATTTATTATTTAAGAAGTACATTTCCCACACTATAGCTGCCACAGATAGTAATTCTTCTGGTGGATCTGGGCCTTAAAACCTTGTGAAGAGGATTCACCATTCTAGATATCATTAAGACCTTCATGATTCATGGGAGAAGGTGCGAATGTGCACATTAACAGGAGTTTGGAGGAAGCTGATTCCATCCTCATGTTTGACTTGAAGGAATTCAAGACTTCAGTGGAGAAAGTACCTAGACAAGTGAAGGATGCAGAATGAGAGTGAGAAGTAGAGCCTGAAGATGAGAAGGAGTGGCTGCGATGTCATGATAAGCTTTAACAACGAGAAGTTGCTTTTTATGAATGAGCAAAAAATGTGGTTTCTTGAGATGGAATCTACTCCTGAAGAAGAAGTTGTGACCATTATGGAAATGACAACAAACTTTGCTGATAAAGGAACAGCAGGGTTTGAGAGGATCAACTCCAGTTTTGAAATTTCGATTGTGGGTAAAACTCTCAAACAGCAGTGCGTGCTGCAGAGAAATCTCTCGTGGAAGGAAGAGTCCATTGGTATAGCACACTTCACTGTTATCTTATTTTAAGAAATTCCCACAATGATTCAAATCAGCCAAGAACATGGAGGCAAGACCCTCCACCGGCAAAAAAATTATGACTTGCTGAAAGCTCAGATGTTCATTATAATTTTTTACCAATAAAGTATTTTTAATTAAGGGGTCTACATTGTTTTTTAGATATAATGCTATTACATGCTTAATAGACTTGTTTTTTAAACATAATGGTATTACACACTTAATAGACTACTACATTTATACATGAACTTTCTGTCCACCCTGTAGAAACATAACTTACAGATGTACTGAGAAGCCAAAAACATTTCGTGTGACTTGCTTTATGGCAGCAGTCTTCAAGCTGCAACGTCTCTGAGGTCCACCTGTGCTAAACTTTCACTTTAGCCGAACTGATGTCCTGCTGTTCTCATAGGCACCCCATGGGCATCTTGCCTTCATTGTTGTGCTCTCTCCACATCCCTGTCCTAGAACACCCTTCACCCTCTTACATAAAATTGATTCTGAGATGTCTTTTCTGAATTTCCCAGCCTTCAGGAACCTCCTAGAAGTCCTTCCCTGGGCTTCTAGAACCCTGGGCTTCACTATGAATTTAACATAGATAGCGGTACAGTGCTGTCTTGCTAAGTCCTTCCCCTGCTACCTTGAATGACATTGGAGGAGGCCCACCAAGAGGGAGACCCCATCTCTAAAAATAGCCGAGCATTGTGGTGGGCACCTGTACTCCCAGCTACTTGTGAGGCTGAGGCAAGAGGATTGCTTGAGCCCAAGAGTTTGAGGATACTGTGAGCTACGACACCACAGCACTCTACCCAAGGCGCAAAGTGAGACTCTGTCTCCAAAACAAAATATATATATATATATATATATGTTGGAGGGTCCTTGATAGCAAAGGACATTATGTCATGCTCCTCTTTATTTCCAGTGCTTAGCTCATCATAAATGCTAATAATAAATATTAGCTGATCAAACTGTGTCGTTTTGTGTGACCAAGGAAAAGGGTTTGAAAATTTTTTTATTTACTATCTTAATCTTTGATGGGCAATCTAATCTCTCACTAATTTCAACAATATTTGGGACTTAAAAAACTGCTGCCGAGTAGATTGGGGTGTGTACTGCTCTGTGGTCTCCCTGGGGCCAGTTTTGGGTCTTGGCACCCCTTGGAATAAATATAATGCTTCTTGAAATGTGGCGTCTCTTCCTCCTTCAGGGCTTTCTGTTTCCCTTTAAAATGTTTAAAAATACCATCAGAATCAATAGTTCTATCTGTGGCTGGTGGTGGGACCGAATCAATCTTTTCTCCTCTGGTTTCTCTTCCTTTAAATACAGATAAAGAGGAAGTGCAAAGGAAACGGCAGAAGCTCATGCCCAATTTCTCGGATAGTTTCGGTGGCGGCAGTGGTGCGGGAGCCGGAGGCGGAGGCATGTTCGGAACTGGCGGTGCAGGAGGGGGTGCTGGAAGTACAGGTCCAGGTACAAACAAATCTGATCCTTCTAAACCTCTTTCATATTGGAAAGGGGGGAATTTTCTTTTTCCTAGGTTTCTGAACATGTCTGGGGGTTGAGTGGCTGTGACACTTTTTAGCATATTGATTAAAATCTCCGAACAAATCTAAATTTATTTTCTGAAGAAATGCACATTCATTTTACAGTATGTGGATAATCCTGAAAACTGTAAGAAGTAAAAAAAGTCACCCAAGGCCACTTACCCAAAGAAGACTCTCTAACCTTTTTGGTGTATGTTCCTCCACTTTTCTCTTTCCTTTTCTTTTTTTTTTTTTTTTTTTTGACATCGTTGTCTTATTCTTTGGAAACATTGAAAAGATTTTAAATTATATATGCTATGTCGTAGATAACAGCATTGTATCTACTACTACATTGTAGAAGATTTGAAAATACGTAAAATTCTGCCATCAACGGGTAACCTCTTCTGGTTTCTTTGTGTATTCATTACAGAAGATAATTATGATTTCTGCTGAATTTAGTTGTGATCACCATTATATATATTACTTTAATCCATTTATTTGTATTAGTTTTTACTATCATTTCTGCATGACTTTGTATATAGCGTCCTAGGCACTGCCTTCACCTAATGTGTTAACATAAGCTTTTCTCCATGGAAATATAAACTTCATGTGAGCATTATTTGTAAGCAGCATTTTAATGACTCATAATATTTTATCAAGTGAACAAACCATATTATAACTTACTCAAATGTCGGTTCTTGCTTTCTGCATAAAAGGCTATGCTGAACACCTATCCACGTTACTTTTATTCTAGATTATTTTTGTAAATCCAGTTCTTTGAAGTAAAATGGCTATGTTAGAAGGCATGAATTCTAATGCCAGCTACTTCCCCAAAGAGTGTCAACCAATAAATCCTTCCACCAAAAATGCGTAAGAATGAAAAATGGTGGCCATTTCCCCTGAGGAGTGGTATGTTTCTCAGTGATAGGTTTGGCGTAGGCTCTCCCTCCAGGGATTATTTTAATGTCTTCTGTGTAGGCAAGTCTGCGTGGTGACCACTCGTGGTTGGCCTCTTCCCTTCCTCTATCACGACTCCTCTCCAAGTCGGGGGCCCAGTCTGAGTTGCCCACTGGAATTATGTGTGTCCCACGGGCCCCGTAGGTGTCTCACTGGCTCTTGACAGAAGCCCTGTGAGTGGGCATGGCACCTACCCCCCACCAGAGCCTGTGCCCCCCTGAGGGTCGGACTCTAAGGTTTGCTGAGTCTTTGTAAACGTCCTCGTGATGTCTCATCTGTCGCACCTGCTATTTCAGGGTACAGCTTCCCCAACTACGGATTTCCTACATACGGTGGAATCACCTTCCATCCTGGAGCTACTAAATCTAACACGGGGATGAAGCACGGTGAGTGATGAAGGGGACTCATTGGCAAAAAGGATTTTTTAATCATTACTCATCACAACATTTTCATCTTGAAAAAACTGACAAATGCAAATAAACTAAGAAGATTCTTTTCCAAAAAATATTATTTCCTGTGAATAGTATAAACTATTTCTGACACGTGTTTTATATGTATGTATGTATTTACTTTGTAAGTGGCATATACAGGGGAAAAGAAAAGAGCCTTAAAAAGAGAAAAAAGAGTAGAGACCTGACTACTCAGACATTACAAAATCACCAAACTTATCCCGTGGTCTCTCCTTTTTCTTCAAGCACTACACTTTGAAATCACTCTGAGTTGTCTAAGGATGGTCTTTTCCCATTAAATGTGCCCCTGAGTAGCAGTTGTTACACTCTGTGTTCGTATTTCCTACGGCATGTCCGCTTCTGGAGTTCCCATTAGAGAAATGATACTAACGTCTGCCTGATTACTGAATGCCTGTTTTATGCCAGGTGCTTCTACGTGTATTAACCATTCCCTTCCTGGCTGCTGCGTAAAGAAAATGTTAGTATCTCTATTCTATAAGCAGAAGGCAATGAGATTCAGCCATGTCCATTCACTCCCTGGAGGCATAGAGCAGTTACTGGCAGAATAAGAACTTAAGGCAGTTCTGCACATACAGCCTGGGTGCCCTCATGGTGCCTGTCACATAGCAAACATAGCTGGGCCTAAAGGCGCATGCTCAGAAAAGATAGAGCAGCTAGCCCCCACGCTGAAGAACGTGACTCGAGAGCGTATCTTTATGACTTGCTGCGTTAATCAGTAATAGGAAAAAATACCTGCTCTGCTTTCAAGAATTTAAAAACTTCCTGCAGTTCACAGAAGCGCTTTACTTCACGTCTCTCCTTTACAAACAAGGACAAAGAGATCAGTTTTTCAGAAGCCTATTAGAAGAATGTTTTTCAGAAACGAGAGATTAAAATAGTTCCAAGACATGTTATTTATGATATCGGGGTGTGGCCATCTAAAAACTAATTTTAAATGATTCGTTTTCTTTTCCCTTTGCCTCTTACATTTATTTGACCTACAATGGAATGGTGATTTATAACTTAATAGATTTTACTGAGAAAAAGATGATGTTTTTGCCTTTATCTTAGGAACTTTAGACACCCAATCTAAAAATGACCCTAAAGGTTGTGACCAGAGTGATGAGAGAGACACTGTAAATTTCTCTGGGGAAGTCTCCGGAAGCACAGAACAAGATAAGGAGTCCCATAAGCCCAACAACAGGCATGATGAGGTTGCTGTAACGTACACAGTAGGAGTGAAGGAGGAAAACGCTAGGTGTCAAGGTGAGTGGGTACACGGGAAATTACACTGTGTTGGTTGGAGGGGTCAGTTGTAGGTGCAGAAAGCTACTTCAATATCCAGTTCAACATGCTCTTCAGAGTTCTGTATGCCTTGTGTCAGGTCATTTTATTCATACTGGGGTTTCCATTTTCCCTGTTATCTTAGAATATAAAATACAGAAATTTACATGTACATTTTCCAATCATAATCATGCAGTTTTAGGGTATCCAGAGACACAATCAACTCATTTTTCTTGGCACAGATACTAGAGAATAGTTTCCATAACCTTAATAGTCATTCCTCTCTAGAATCTAGCTTAAGTGTCACACTGAAGTGGAAATTTGCCTGAAAACAGGAACTTTTCTTTTGATCCTCTCGCCCTCTTTGAAGAAGTAGGATTAGGAGAAAATGTACTTTGGTGTTTACTTTGAACCAATGCTCATAAGTTTATGTGTCATGATTCTAGGTCACCCCAGATGATACTTGGAAAACTTCTTCTATAAAAGGAAAGGCAGTAAATAATTAAATGTGCTAGCCACATATGGTCTCTATCATCTATTCTTTTTTTTCTTTTGTATACTTTTTTTAAAATGTGCAAACCATGCTTAGCTAGAGAGGCATATAAAAACACATCATGCAAGGATCTGGGCCTGAAGGTCACAATTTGCAATCACCTGGCCTTAAAGGAAGAAACTTTAAGAAACATCAGTGGCTCATTGAAAATCTGTATCTGTGGCAGAGATGTGTGCTTTTTGATGCATTGCTTAATAAGATAGTTATTCACGATTCCAGTGAAAGATTATTTCACCAAACGTTTAAACTTTATGGCACAATCTAACATTGCTTTGACATTGATTTTTCCCCTTAAAGTAACAGACATTTCTGAACTTTATCCCCCAACAAGCCACAGATTCTTTTAGATCAATTTCTAACTGTATTTTTCACAGAGCCAGGGTCCAGTTGTGCTTTGTCCAGTGAACATAATTCAGAAGCACCGTAAGAAGCACTTTCAACTAAAATAATGTGTCTTGATGTGTCAGAACACTGATGCTGGGGGTTTGGGCCCCAAGCACACCACACCTATAGAGTAAGCAGGAAGCCCAACTGTAGTTGTGCTTATTACCTTGCAGATAACCTCTTCCTAGAGAAGGCGATGCAGCTGGCCAAGAGACATGCCAATGCCTTGTTCGACTATGCGGTGACAGGGGACGTGAAGATGCTGCTGGCTGTACAGCGCCATCTCACTACTGTGCAGGATGACAACGGGGACAGGTGAGTCAGGGCTTTTGTGTGACATGGGTTGTTTTAGAGTAGAGAAGAAATAAAAGCACTGTATAAAGCACACCAGCCAGGGATAAAAAAAAAATTGTTCAAAGTTACTGGGTTTTGTAACTGGAACACTTTAGCATGTCAGTAAGGTTGAATAGCACAATTTGCTTCTCCTGTCCTGCTGTGATCACCCATGGGACTTGAATAGCTGAAGCGCTCATCCAAAAGTACATCTCTCTACAACAGGGACCTTACCTCAGGCACAGGCATCGTAACCCAATCATCTGTGTCCTCATAATAATCCCAAATAAATACAAATTTAAAAAATTAAAAATTTAAGGGCATCTCTTTGGGCAAGAAAATTAATGGGTGTGTAGGTAATGGTACTTTTTCAGTATCCTTGCTTTATTCATTAAAATAATATTTAGAAGAGTGTTAAGAGTCCTTCCAAATCCTGAAGCATTGTTATGCCAACTGCGTATTTATAATGGCAGTGTGCTCGAGGAAAAGCCCAACGCAGGCTGAAACAAAATGATTGAGGGGATGGTCATTGTTCCCGGTTACTGGCCCCAGTCTGTGCGTGGCTCATGCTCACGTGACTGCTCCAGCCCGTGTTGAGTGGGAGTCTGACATTCCAAACACCATGCTTTCCATTCCTGCTATTACTGAGATTATATTTGCAAGGCCACCTGGCTTCTTTCTAAAACAGTTCTCTCAGTCCTTTCATTGAGACTTCTAAAATGATCTCAAAAGCCTATAAAAATAAAAAGAGCCAGCAGCCTTCGGATTCAAATCAAGTGCCTCATCTCAAACCTTCCTAAAATAGCATCAACACTGAGAAATCCTTTTCTGTGCAAGAGCTCTTGAGTGCTGTTTTAAACCTCAGTTTGAAAACTGAACCAAACACTTTTAGGAAAGTGCCAACCTCAGGCTTTCAAGCGGAGACCTTTGTTCTTGTTCCTTGCAGTGTAACCAAGGATGTGGTATAACCACTGGCATTGTTATACAGTACCAGAGGCGCCCATACAAGCTTCTCGGTGTAAAGCCCGTGACCAGCAGAATGTTTTTTCAGGGTTAAATAATCGGAATTAGCATTCACTAGCCCATAACCACAAGAAAAAGCAGGTAACTGAGATAGGGCAGCAGCATTTTAAGCGAGTGTTTGAAATAAGGATGACTACTTCGAAATATTTTTTAAGTGTTTCTAGAGAGACCTGCTGCGTTGTTGAGTCTCAGAGTTAGAAGGGGAATGCTGATGCCTAAAGGGAGGCTGGAGGGAGGGACGCAAGACCTGTGCGCTCCTGTGTGCCTGTTGAGGGGAGAGCAGGGACACGTGTAAGGCCCTGCCATACGTGGCAGACGGAGGAGGGGATCTTCCTGACCAATGAGGATGGGAACACTGAGAATCCTTTCCTAGAACCCAAACAAACTCACCCCAAGCTGGCCCAGAGAAACCAGAGGGGTGGGACTCAGAGAGACCAAAGAGGCGTCCTTGGAAGAGTGCAGGCAAAGGGCAGTTTGGGCCATCACGTCTCAGACCTCTTGTTTTCATTAAGCTTTTCATACTTGGCTAATAGTCTGAATCCTGTGGCCATGAGTCATCACAGAAAATACAATAATGAAAAAAAAAGCAAAAACCTTCTGGTACTGGGAAATTCCCATAAGGGTGTGAGGATTTGAGGGGCAGGGGAAATGTACTTCTGCTGTGAAATGCTGATCTGCATATGGAAAATTTTAGGCAGTTTTTGAAGTGTGACCTTTTTCTTGGTATATGTATATCGTGTCTGTGTCAGACTTGAGTCCCTTTTCAAAAGGCTTCTTCCAGTATCGCATTTCAACAGCGAAACCCTGAAATCATCATTTAAAAATATCTCCCAAGTAGTAAAATCACGATTTAGTTTTTTAGGTCCTCCTGTGCCTAAAATAATCCCATATAAAATATACTTGCTGTTGCTAAGAAAGAGGCCAGAATAAAGTGGCCCCTGATACCTTTTGAGAAAATTCAGCCTGTAGCTTGAGTCCCAGCCCTAGTGCTTGCATCTGAATCTGTCCACCCTCGGAAGTAATCATCCTCCTGGATGATTGTCTGCAGCTCCACAGAGCAATGCACTTGTATCCCTTACTCGGGGGAGTTCAGGGAATTTAGAGATGGCTTTGGATGCTCTTAAATTCCGACTTCACCTCTTACTAACCGTGTGACCTTGATTGAGTCATATTACACCTGTGAGCCTCAGTTTCATCATCCAAAGACTGAGAATAATACTACTTACCTTCTAGGATTGTTGTTATGATAAATAAGATAATGCATGCCAAGTGCTTAGCATAGTGTGGTAGAGAGAAGCTCTCAACAAATAGCAGCTACTTGTGTGTTCTATTGTTACTATTAATGCTGAATTATTTCAGATAAATTTTAACGTCAGCTCAGTGCCCATAGCACAAGTGGTTACAGTGCCAGCCACATACCCAGGTCAGCTAAAACAACAACGACAATTGCAACAAAAAAATAGCTGGACATTGTGGTGGGCGCCTATAGGTCCAGCTACTTGGGAGGCTGAGGCAAGAGAATCGCTTAAGCCTGATAGTTTGAGGTTGCTGTGAGCTGTGATGCCACAGCACTCTACCAAGGGTGATAGAATGAGACTGTCTCAAAAAAAATTAATTTTAATAATTTTTTTAATAATTAAAAACATTATCTTCCTAGGCATGATGATGTTGCCCTAGGTTTCTTCCATCCTGTTACTTTTCTACCCATAGTGTGTGCAACAGCTGTAAAGCTGACTCAGAGAACTTGCCCCAGACAGGATCACAGGCCAGAGAAAGAGAAAGATGTATAGAAAACTGCAGTTGCATAACTACGCAGTCAATTTGAGAGGGATGATGTGCTCTGCTTAGGAAGTTGGGAAGGCATACTCTGAGTATGTAAGGATGAAATTGGAGTATATAGACAGATGTGTTGTCCAGGCAAAGAAAAAGAGCAAAACCTACGGACACGAGGGGTTTTGCTAGTTTGCAGGCATGATGGAGAATATGATTACTTTGCTTCTTCAGAAGTTTGCTTCAAGAATTTTCTTCCAGTAGTTAAAAGCCTGACATCATTCTTCCCTCTGGGGGTCTTCAAAGGTTTTTTTAAAGCCACCATACTATATTTTGGAAGCAGGTGGTGGGGATAGGTGATGTCACTAAATTTTTCTGGACAAGTTCTAGTACCAGACATTTATTTTACACACAGCATATATTTTTCAGGGGAAATGTAAAGGAAAAAGTTCCTGAAATGGTAGTATGGAGGTAGAATTGGGATTTGAGGCTCGGGGCCTGTGGCTCAAGCGGCTAAGGCACCAGCCACATACACCTAAGGTGGCGGGTTCGAATCCCCAGCCCGGGCCCGCCAAACAACAATAATGGCTACAACCAAAAAAATGGCCAGGCATTGTGGCGGGCACCTGTAGTCCCAGCTACTTGGGAGGCTGAGGCAGGAGACTCGCTTGAGCCCAGGAGTTGGAGGTTGCTGTGAGCTGTGATGCCATGGCACTCTACCCAGGGGGATAGCTTGAGGCTC
>CAUYTI010034356.1:0-64642 GCA_963575145.1 Galago senegalensis
GTGTAACGGAGATCTTTCTTTCTGGACTTTTGTTTTGTGGAAGGTAGGCATGTATTGTGGGATGATGTGTTAGTGGTAGTATGGATGGGTGAGTGGGAGGAAGGAAGGGAGGGAGGGAGGAAGGAAGGGAGAGAGGGAGGAAGGAAGGGAGAGAGGGAGGAAGGAAGGGAGGAAGGGGAAAGAAAGGAATGATTAGAGGCAAGGAGGGAGGGAGGGATCCATCTAATTGGAAGTCCTGGTTGGAGCATGTGACAGTTTCTGACATAGGCACTCAATCAATAAACATGCTGGCAGAACTAAAAGAGGCATTTCCTCTTTTCTCACTGAGTCTTTTCCTTTTTAAAAGCAGCGTCCACGTTAGGTTCAACATTAATGGAAGAGGCCAAAATAGTTTATTTTAGCAAAAGTGGTCTCATTGGAACCCGTGAATGCACAGTACAGACACAAAAAATGGACAGATTCTTTGATTTCCAAATGTTTTTTGAAGTGTTTGTAGGGGAGCAGTCCTATTATCATTTGGGGTCAAAATAGCATACAAATTATTCTAAATACACATAAAGTGCAGTTCACTCTAAGCCTCAGCATGGGGGTTCTGCCTGCCCCATGAAGCCCTGTCTGACAAACCCCTCATGGACGCTGTGTCACTTGAGTTCCGGGAACACCAGGTGCGGGGCATCTGCCATCTAGTCCCCTCACATCTTGGGAGTGTCCTTTAACTTCTCGTGCTCAGCCCCGCCTTCCCCTCATTACAGTCAGAGATAATGGACATCGTTGTGCTCTGAAGACCCCAAAGCACTCAACAATGGTCATTTATTCCAGTTGCTCAGAAAAGCCAAGCCTGACTCATCTGGGTAAATTCTCTCTGTCACCAAGTTGGTTGTTCAGTAGCCACCTCCACTCCAGTGATTGCAGCCCCTTGAGAAGCTGTGCTGGGCGATGGCATTTGTTTTCAGTTTTCTACTTTTAAAAATCTCTGGGGAAGGAATTCTAAAATACTCTCTGACAATTTTACTATTTAAGAATACACCTGCTTAACAAATACCTTAAGGAGGGAAAGACAGCCTGAGAAATTCTCATGAAGAGTAGCAGCACCATTGTAGACTGCAGCCGTGCCTTTGCACGCTGGAGAGCTGAGCAGGGGCCCAAGCTGGTTAGAAGTGCTGTGTGGTTTTCTATAATACATCCAGCTAAAGGGCTGTAGGAAACTTTATTTCTCAACGATCCCTGAATCGCCTTTAGGCTGAAGTCCAACCTGTGAATGCCACCGGCCTCTTCTTGAATCTACAACTTTATGTTGACTTCCAGTTAAAGATGAAAGATTGAGCACAGAAATCTTCCCCTTTTGATTGCAAGCACATATAAGTGATAGAAAAATAATAATTAACATAGATGCACTCAAGAGCAAGAGTCCTCAGAAGGACAAGGACAAGTTTCTGTTACCTTCAAGACATAGAGGCTGAAAGCAGGTGCAGTAGCAGCGGCTGGAATGCTGGTGTTCAAGAGAGGCCAGAGGCTGGACAGCTGCCCCTGCCTTGACCTGGGTACGTGGTCAGAGGGCCTCATATCACATGACCCTTTTGGGTCAAAGGGTTCCAGCCCAAATAGCCATGTAAGTGCTAATTGAGAGCCATGACCCAGTCTTTGAACCAGAAGCTCACAACCAAGAAACACAGGTACCTGCAGAAAATATCATCCTTATGAAGCAGAAGCCAACCACTTACTCCTAAAACTGAAAATCCAAAGAAACTTAGATCAATAGATAAAACAGAAAATGGCAGTTTAGGTTTTGAAGGGAATTATCAATGTGATAAAGGAGCTTGACTCTATAAAGTAAGAGGAGGCAATCTTGACAAAAAGATCAATATTAGAAATTAAAATATTTTAAACTAAAAATTCGTAACTGGAAGAAAGAACAATCTAGTCATATAAAAGTAAACATTGATAAGCAGAAATTGAACTGCAGAAATCAGGCAAATGCTCCCAGGACTAAAAAGGTGGAAACTGGTGCACGAGAGGCGTGCGGCAGCCCGGAAGCTCCTGTGAGGCCCGGGTGGGACTCCAGAAGGAGCGTGAACACTGGAGGAACAATACGAATGAGATCGTCACTGGTCATGTTCTTCATATGAAAAAGGTAACTCTTAGTCAGAATACACTACTGCCCGTTAGGCAGGGTCTTTAAAGAAAATCCACCTGTGGACATTTTCCTAGTGGAATTTCAGAATATCAGATACAGCGAGAGACTGTACCTTCCTCTCCAGCTACTTCCTGTTCACACCAACACACTCACAGTTCCCTGACAACTCTACACCCACCGACACCTGCGTGCCCTTGCAGTCCTTCCTAGCTGGGATGTTCTTCCTTCACTGTTATCTTGGCTGGCAGGGTCTTTCCTTAATAAAGTCTTTCCAGAATTCCTCCCACTTTCTTATTCCACAGTCCCCTCAGATGTCAGCATGACGGGTCCTGCTGCTCGCAGCCCATCGCCGCTGGGTCCGGGTCCTCATTTGACTTCAGCTGCTCGCAGCCCATCACCTCTGGGTCCGGGTCCTCATTTGACTTCAGCTGCTGTGGCTCTCTGAGCTTGTTGTAGTCGCATGGAAGGTCTCTGAGTTTTGATTGTTCTGGGCTCAGCACGGTTTGTGAAGCATGGAAGTCACTTGTCTTCTCGAATGCTTTGAGGGATGAATCAAGCTGTAAGCCCCTCAGTTAGTGAGGTGGAAGTTGAGTGTGTGGATGGGCCATCTAGGTCTGGGGAGGCCACCAGGGAGCCTTTTAAGGCGGCGTGGAGGTAATTACTGTCCAAGTCAAGTTCCCTGGTTTGAATGGAGCCTTTGATATCGTAAAACCAAGTAATGGGTTTTTTTAAATAATTTTTTTAATTAAATCATAGTTTTGCACATTAATACTATCATGGGGTACAGTGTGTTGTTTCCATATACAATTTGAAAACAAAACACATTTATAAAAAGGAAAACGTTTCAGAAAGTGAATAAATTGCTTTTCCATATTTTATAGCCAAACTTGTTCATACAGCCGTCTTACCTACTTTCCCTATTAGGCACCAGGACACCTCAAAATATGAAGCTGGAATCACCCTAGAACAGTGACATTTAATCAGATTAAATTTTAATACGATTATTTATTTTCTGGCCATATACTTATCACAGTCCTGTACAACTTTATTAGACCAGTGTCTGGTGATCTTTTAAATTCTTCCTCATTGTCTGGCGTATGGAAATGGGTCATGTTTAAACCCAGGTGTCTTTTTCTGGGGCTGCTTCAAGCGTGCACTTGACCTTCTTTAAGGGGGACGGCTTGAGGCTCTGTCTCAAAAAAAAAAAAAAAAAGAAAAAAAAAAGAAAAGAACTTGTCTTGGTTTACGATGTTGTTTTCAGCACCTGGGATAGCTCCACACACAGTCTTGTCATGGAATCTCAATCAACTTACGCTCATCAATCCTGTTTGATATTTAAAAAATCAGTCAATGCACAACGGCAGAGCACACGACTTCTCCAGCAACTTCGCCAAACTATTAACCCAGAGACCAAGAGGAAGAAAGGAAAAGTGATGTAATAAAATCTGTGAGCTAGAGTTCCAGAAAAAACTGGGGGTTTCACTGAGAAATTATTTATTCCAGTTTCATGATGTAATTCTAACAGTGTTTAGAATTTAATTTTAATTTTTAGAATTAATTTTTTATCTAAAAGTAATAAAATTAATAATCTGTGAACTAGAGTTCCAGAAGAAACTGGGGATTTCACTGAGAAATTGTTCATTCCACTTTCATGATGTAATTCTAACACTGTTTCTTGCTGTTTTCCTCACCTGCCATAAACTTTTAAACAGGAGATTAAAATAGGCAAATGGTCCTGTTGAGGTTCACCTCAATGATAGCCTAAAAAGTTAACGGCTAGAAATTGAAGAGAAACAGACATCAAAATGCAGAAACACAACAATCTGGACCCCCTTAATGTGGGGCATGCCTTCACCAGCACTCACACTGGACCCCCTTAATGTGGAGTATGCCTTCACCAGCACTCACACTGGACCCCCTTAATGTGGGGGTATGCCTTCACCAGCACTCACACTGGACCCCTTTAATGTGGGATGTGCCTTCACTAGCACTCACACTGGACCCCCTCAATGTGGGGTGCACCTTCACCAGCACTGAGACTGCTTTGCATAGCAGTCCAACAGGACACTGATGAAATGAGCATTGAGAATCTTCTGTCCTCTTAAAACGTGGACAGAGATGGACCTGAGCATTCTGGGTAGGTGATGTCCATCAGAAATGGTCAGGTTAACGTGAAGAGTGAGGGTGGTGTAGGGGACAGCCTGTGTGCTTATTCCACTGGCCTGGCTTGCTCTCAGGTCACAAATCTGGATAGCTCTTTGTCTTTTCAAAGTAGACAAATGACTGTGCCTCTAACAGAGAGAGCTTCTTCTGAGGGGTAGCTAAAACCCCAGAAGCTTTGATTTCTGGAAATAGGATAAAAGCTGCCAGAGTTTTTAAGTCTTAGTCACTAGTACCATTAAGTAAGCATCCCCTCTTGGGCTGAATGTTAGTTTCATGCCTTCATGGGCACAGGCCTGGTAATTTTGTACACAGGTATTTGGAAGTGATCGTGTCTGAACAAGAACTAGCCACAACCCACAGACATCCAGGGACAAGCAAAGCTTGTGGAGAGCAAATACCTAGGGAATATTTCACATGTCTTTGAGTCCCCAGCCCCAACATGCTGCCTGTCGTCAGCGGCATTTGATGAATGCTTAATGGGTGATTACATAGCACCACGAGCCCGTTCTGGACGTCTGCACCTTCCTCTCCTGACTAGTCCCACCTCCCTGCTCACAAATCAATCTTAAAATGATTATTCACCTTTATGCCTAAGAAATTGCTACCATTTATTTGATGCAAGTATGGGGAGAGGGGATAATGACATTTTACTGAATCTTCATCCTTTTAAATTTAATTTTTATTAAATCATAACTGTATACATTTATGGGGTACAATGTGATGATCTGATATATGATGTGGAATGCTTAAACTAATTAACATAACCATCACCTCACTTATTTTTTATGGTAAGACACTTATAATTTATGGGTTGGGCATGGTGGTTCATGCTTACAATCCCAACATTCTGAGAAGCCAAGGCAGATAGATTGCTTGAGCTCAGGAGTTTGAGACCAGCCTGAGCTAGAGTGAGACCCTGCCTCTAAAAACATAGCTGGGCATCATGGCAGGCACCTGTAGTCCCAGCTACTCAGGAGGCTGAGGCAAGAGGATCACTTAAGTCCATGAGTTTGAGGTAGCTGTGAGCTATGACCCCAGGTTATTCTATGGAGGGTGACAAAGTGAGACTCTGTTTCACAAAATAAATAAATAAATAAAAAGACATTTATAATTTATTCTTAGTTATTTTGAAATGTACCCTGCATTGTGTAGATCAGACAAGATCCCACCAAATGCCCTCCCACCTCCCATCAGTCGGCCCCCCGTCCCTTCCCCTCCCCTCTCCTGCCTCTCCCCTCGCCCACCTCTCCCCTCCTCCTGCTAGACTATATTTGTGACTTATCATTTGTCTGAATGTGTGTTTATATCTTGGTTTCATAATAGTATTAACTACACTGGATATATATTTTTTCCATTCTTGCAATACTTTACTAAGTAGAATGTTTTAACTCCATCCAGGTAAACATAAAAGATGTAAAGTCTCCATCTTTTTTATGGGTGAATAGTATTCTATGGTGTACATATACCACAATTTATTAATCCGTTCTAGGATTGATGGGCATTTGGGCTGCCTCCACGACTTGGAAATTATGAATTGAGCTGCAGTAAACATTCTGGTGCAAATGTCTTTGTGGTAAAATAATTTTTGTTCTTCTGGGTAGATACCCAGTAATGGGATTGCAGGATCAAATGGAAGGTCTCCTTTTAATTCTTTAAGGGTTCTCTGTACTTCTTTCATAAAGGCTGTATTAGTTTGCAATCCCAGCAGCAGTGTAGAAGAATTCCCTTCTTTCCACATCCCCACCAGCAACTGCAGTTTGGGGACTTTGTGATGTGGGCCATTCTTACTGGGGTGAGGTGAGATCTCAGAGAGGTTTTGCTTTCCATTTCTCGGATGATTAAAGACAATGAGCATTTTTTCATGTGTGTGTTGCCGTTCACCTGTCATCTTCAGAGAAGTTTGTGTTCAAGTTTCTTGCCCACAAAGAAGTGGGGTTGTTTGTTCTTTTCTTATTGATTAATCTGAGTTCTATGTACATTCTAGTTATCAGACTTTTGTTGGAATCATAACTTGCAAAGTCTTCCCCATTCCGAAGGCTGTCTGTGTTAGTTGCAGTGCTCTCAGCTGTGCAGAAGCTTTTTAGCTTGATCAGAACCCAGTAATGTATTTTTGGTGTTGCTTCAATTACAGAACCTCCATCTCCTTACCATTGTTTGTGAGTTTAATTAAAAACAGAAAGTGAGGTTGCTTTTAGTTCCCTGTTCACTTGCAGGCATTGTATGTTTTGCCATCTGCACTATTTTTAACGGCAATTAGAGTGTTTGTGGTCCTCTGCTTTTATCAATTGAAAATAATGTTTAACTATTTGCTTTGTTTTTTTCTAGCGGAAGATAATAGTCTGTCTCAAAAGAAGAAGGTCACTGTGGAAGATCTCTTCAGTGAAGATTTCAAGATTCATGACCCCGAGGCTAAGTGGATAAGCGGTGAGTGCCGAGTCCTTCCTGCACGTGGGAAATGGCTCCACACTCCCTGCCGCTCCAGATGGCTGGGGTTCCGGAGTTTGCCTCTCAGATGCTCTGTGGCTTTGGATGGCGATACACAGAGCCTTCACTGTGAAATGGTCAGGTTACCATTCTAAAAACACGTGGATGTGGTGAAACTGCTGCCTCTTAGGCATGAGCTCACCATTCGCTTCACGAGCAATGGGTCTGCCCAGGACCTTCCTCGTGTCACCTCCCAGAGACGTTTCTTCTCAGAGGGAGATGTGAGAGGTTGCTAAGCAAAGGGGACAGTGGAGGCACAGCTGAGCCCCTCCTTCCCCGGGGTCTCTGTTCCCTTCCCACCAGATAGAGGAACCAGGAGTAGCTCAAAGGTGCCAGTGTGCACAGATGTGGAGATATTCATTTTTCCTCTTGAACTTTAAGCTGGATTAAATCTATTTTTTGTTTGTTTTTAACACAATGGAAAAATTATCAAGGGCAGAGGCGTGTGTTCCTGTTTTGGTTCACAGCATAACCCACGCCCTCCCTGTGGATCAGGAATGACCAGAGTGCAGAGAGGAAGGACGCTGGCAACTGCTCCCCAGCCCCGGACTCCGTGGCCAGCACCTCGCGGTCACCTCCATCACTGTCGTTTGCCTTTAGTCTTTGTTTCAGTGGAATGCGCTTGAAAATTTATTCTCAGATCACAGAAGCTTTGTAGTGAGATGCTTGGGGTCGAGTTCAAATCTTTGCTTTCATAATAAATGAGGTTCAGAGAGGTTAAGTGACTTTTCTGAGGTCACAGAGCCAGTGAGTGGTATAGTGGTGGTCAGAAGCCTGTCTCCCGACCCCCGATCCAGTGCCCTTCCCACTGTCTTGTTTTGCTGAGTGACTCGGTGTCATTGTATTTTTTTGCTGTAAACTGCTTTTCATGCTCACTCTCCAAAACGGGTTAATGACTCTTTACCACTGGTGTCCTGCTTAAAGCAGTCACTTCTCTCACACCCTCTGCTGGGGCTTCAGCGTTAATTTCTGACCTTTATGGTAGTTTCTTCAAAACTGGAGGAAGTAGATGAAATATATTTTATATAAATTGGGAATGATGGGAGTAGCATACTGTGAGTAACACTGGAGGGCAAAATCCCAGAAAGAGACAGCCAACATCTTTCTGTTTGATGGAGGAATTGACTTCACCTTCTGTTTGGGGCTGACTTAGCACCTGCTGTATGCTTCTGCTTCTCTCTGCGTACACAGCAGATAGAACAGTTACGGCTTGCTGTGGGCCAGACCATGGGAACAAAATGTGATTATTCTCCATAGGGAGCTCAAAGTCGTGTTCTAGAGATGAAACAGTGAATGGCCAATGAGCATCCTGACCCAGATGCAGAGAGCAGGAATGTGATTCTGCAATTCTTCCTGAGAAGGCATTTCACAGACAGTAGATAGACGCACTCGACACAGATCGTTAGGACTTTTTTAGAGAAGGTAGAGAATAGACTCTTGGGAAAATAGAAGGCTGAAAGTGTTAGTCTGCGCTAAACCTCAGGATGGGATGACCAAGGGTAACCTGAGGGACCGTCTCTAGGAAGGAAAAAGAAAAACAAAGCAAAACAAAAGTTGGGAGAGAGGCAGAACCTGGAGGTGGACAAGGGTGGGGGCACTGCCCAGAGCTGCAGGGCTCTCAGAGGGAGGAAGACGGCTGTGGAGATGCCGTGAGATGCCTGACCAGTGCAGGTTGCGTTTTTTATTAGGGCCCTCATGGTCTGGGGCTTGGCATTGGCCAGCGTCCTGTATGCCAGAAATACAAAGTGTAAGTGGGCGAGGTGGGGGGGTGTCACGTGGGAACCTGTGCCCGTCAGTGGTGGAAGGAGTTTGCTTCATGAGCAGAAGGGTGGAGCCAGCCCAGAGAAGCACTGGCTCTCGGGCCAGAGGAAACCCACCAGCCAGCATTCCTTCACATCCACAAAGTTGGGGATTAATCCAAGGAATTGAGACGTGGCTATGAGCCAGCAGAAAGAGCCCAGTCTGCCTTCCTCCGCAGATTGAATCTGTGCAGAAAGCCACCTGCAGTTCTAGGTGGACATGCTTTTGGTGTCTGGAAGCTTTCTGAGGGCAGTTCTTGCTCTGTGCGTGTGCACATGGGGTGTGAAGTGCTGCTGTGAGGTGAGCAGACGGCCAGGCCTCCCCAGAGCGCAGGCTCCATCTGGAGTGTGTTGGCCCCTAACATCTCCCCCACTTATGTTCCTTTCACTTTCCTGCTACTTTTCTTTTACTTCTTTCTTTTCCTAATCATCCTCTTTCTTGCTTCCTAAAGGTACAAGAGCATGAAGTGAATAACTTTGCAACATGTAACTAAGCTTTGAAACTGGCTTTGATGAAGACCAGGGAGAGTTCACTTATCTTCTTGTACCATAAGTCAAAGTGTTAAGATCCGGGAAGAGATTACTACAAACTCATAGGATTAGCTTGTGTTGTAGAGCTGGGGTGAGCTTTAGAAATGATTAGAACATTCACTCAGTCAGGAAGACTTTTCTGGGTCCCCACAATGTACCAGGCAGACTGTTGGGCCCAAGGGGCGAGTGACCTGTCCAGGGAACTGTTGCTTGGTGGCAGAGGTGGGAATCCCCCACTGTGACTGTACCACCTTCACAGTCTTTAAATCCTTCATTTAGCTTCCTTATTCTCATAATGCCCACATCAAAGTAGCAGATACCCAAGTGGCAAAGAAAACGGTATAATTCTTTTCAGAGAGAGATTTGATTTTTTTAGTAAACATTAACCACTAAAGTTAACAGATGTGTCTTGGGTTTAATACTGGAGTTAATAATCTAATACACTTTATTTATCAGTAGAAAATGTCTTGGGTTAGAGTGACCCTCCCCCCTTTTTTATACCATAGGCCTAATTTTGTTAATCTACCTTTTCTGAAAAGAATTGGTGTAACAGCCTGTAAATTCTCTAATAACCTAAGCCCCTGTGGACTTCCCTATAATGTTCTTACAACCTCTGTGACAAGCCAAAGAGGTTTGTCAAATAATGGAACCGAGGACATCCACAGGCTGACCCTGACCCCCCCTCGAAGAGGTGGGCACTGCCAGAAGTTGGCCAGGCACGGCCTCTTTGCACACTTGCTTCACTGAGTTCTTACACCTGTTATAATAACCACATCGTACCCGTCAGCCTCTTGGAACCCTTCCAGTGCTTTTCCGGGATCCCATGATACGGGCATTGTGGTTACTGTTATTTACCCATCTCCTGGGCTTCTCCTGGTCTGGTGATTCCTTCCCATTCCCAGTTTCAAACCCTATCATCTCTTCTCAACCCTCCAGACTTCCTCCCCATCCTCCATCTCAGCCGAACCTACCAGAAGATAGCTTACCAGTGCTCCCACAGCACATCCCTGGTGTCTACACTGCCAAGTGCTCAGCCCATCCCCCCCCCCCGTAACCCTGACCTAACCACAGGCACCTGCACGCAGTGTAAAGGAACAGCAGGTGAACTCACTTACTTGCAGCACAGCCCTCCTCTCTCCCCTAAATGTGCATTTCTTGCCCTGACTAGGTGAAGGACACAATGCTCTGATTTCCACCCTTGAACTTGACAACTTACCTCAAGTCCATGTCTCCTGCTGGGTCCTGCCTGGCTTCTATTCCCATTTTGAGCTTTCAAAGTTGTCTACCTATGAAATGTCTCCCCTTCTCTCTAACCCTGTCCAGCTGTGCTCACTCCCTGAAGCCCCTTGCCCAGGTCATGGTGACTTCCAGCTTGCTAAATTCTGGGGTTATTTCTCAGGCCCCCTGTTCCTTCACCTGCCAGCAGCATTTGCACAGTTGATAACTTTTTCCCCTGGACAGATCTCCGTGTGCAGCCAGAAAGGTGAGCCCCTCCTCCTGCTTCTCTCTCCCTCTCGGGCTTCTTGGCTGGTTCCCCTCCTCTCCCTGACCGGCCCTCCCCTTTTGTGTCTGCTCTCTTCCCCTCCGTGTTTCATCCCATCGCAGGGTTGTAAATGTCCTCAGAGCAGGGGCATCTGCTAACACTTCTCAGATGGCTCACAGCACCTCAGCTTCGGCCTGAGCTTCTCTGCATCTGAGTTCTTGATTCCCCTCCAAACACAAAACACAAAACACAAAAAATCCTCCCTATCTACCACCTTCCTAGTTCCTGCAGCAGAGCAGGTGAGACCCGTGGAGCTGTCCTTTACCCTGTCTCTCATATGCCCACATCTCCTCCACCCCGGATCCCCCAGCTCTGCCTTGGAGTGAGCAGCGTCTGTCCAAGGGTCCAGTGGTGTTAGGCTCACAACCACCAGTGCCTTGTGCAGAGCCCACGCAGAAGCATGGAGGGCTGGACAGGCACCTGGCGGGAGTGGCCCAAACCCCTCTGCCCAGAATGTCCCCCTCTTCTCTGCTCCCTGGTCCCTCCCCTACGTCAGCACTGCTGCCCCTCTCCCCCAGCCAACCTCCCTGCCCTGCATCTGTCCTCAGTGTCCAGCTCTCGTGTACCCAGACTCAACGCTTTTGTGGTGCATTAAGTACAGTTACTTATTCGATATCCATCTTACCTTCCAATGTAAACTCCACAAGGGCTGGAGTCACATCTGTGTGTCCTCCTGTGTCCCCAGCACCACCCAAGAGCTGCACGCAGCTACCTACTAGCCTTCCTGGACATTTCCTCATTTGAAATTTAAATAACCAGGTTTTAAAGGTGAGGAAGCATGTGAGCATGGCGTTGGGAGTCTGATCTGATAACGTGTCTCAGAGGGGCTGAGCTCTCTGGGAAAAGCACCCAAACACCATGGAACAGCAAATGCCAAGGCCTTCATACGGAGCCTGCCTGGAAACTTGGGGACAGTGTGAAGCCACAAGGGAAGAGCAATGCATGGGAAGGGGGTGGAAGCTGAGCCCAGGTTGTGCCCTAGAAGATGGGGGGCTACACGGGGCCTGCTTAGAGCAGGGAGGATGGGAGTGGATCCTGTGAGGGATGCAGGTGGCCTGGCCTGGCTCAGATCACAGGCCATGGGGCTCATCAACCCAATTCTAAGGTTTGATCAGCACCTAGTCCACCCTGCAAAGCAATTTTGGAACTCTTTTTCTGGAATGGCTATCAAAGCTGTCATCACATGAGGATGATCAAGTTCACAGACTCATCCTAGAAAAAGTGCTGTGAAGGGTGGAGTAGGCCCCTCAGAGGTGACTGTAGTAGTGTTCAGCAGGGAGGCATGGGGTAGTAAGTAGCACTGTCCCTAGGACGAGTTCACGGACTGACTGTCAGACCTGTCTATGGTCTGCTTCCCACCTCCTCACCGCACCGTGGGCAGAACACATGTCCTCTGTGTGAGCAGACTCAGCCATTCTGCTCAGGGGGTGGTCTGCACCGCTGGTGGATCCTGAGTGACACCCTCTCAGCAAACACCCCTGCTTCTGCACATCTGCCTTTGTGAAGGGGCCTGGGCTGAGCCTTAGAACAGGTTTGGTGAACCCTGTGGCCTGTGCTCTGCGCCAGCCAAGGCCACCTGCATCCTTCATGGGACCCACTCCTGTCCGCCCCGCTCCCAGCATCTCCAGGATCCAGGCAGGCCCGGGCTCATGGGCAGAGCTGCTCACTGGCCCCATTAGCTGGTCAGCTAACCTGGGCAGAGCTCAACCTCGTGTCCCCACTCCCCCTCTCCTGCGAGTCTCCACTCCAGTGTGAGTGTGGTGAGGGGCTGGACCGCATCTCTCTGGTGTCTGTGTGTGTTTACACTCACCCTCCTTAATGCAGCCGCTTTTAGGAGACAGCCCTCTGCATCTCTGGGACACTGCACTGGGGAGACTGTAAAATTGAAGAAAATTGCTCCTTTTGAATGTAGGGAAATGCCAGCTGGCTGGGTAATACGGGGAAAGTGTGTGTTTTAGAAGGTAAAATTGGAGTTGGTGCACAGGGCTCAAAGCATCTTGATTTCCAGACGTGCTTTTCCTCTTCTCTTTTGTTTTTCGACAAAACCAGATGGATTGTTTTTTAACAAAGCTTATGGGGTTAGTTAGAAAAGGAATTCAAGTTTAAAATAGTTTAAGTTTTTCTACTGTTTTGTAGAGGCCACATTTTGGAGTCAAAACCATTAAGACTTGGAATCGTAGAGAATAAAAATGTTCCCTCCGGGCCATTTCGTGCAGTGGCCTGCACAGGTCAGCCGGCCAGCAGGAACCTCAGGGCGTGTCCAGACGGGGCAGGTCACAAAAGAGGGAAAACTTTCTTCAGAGGCTCCATGAGTGTCTGGAGATAAAAATAGTGATGGTTTGAAGTATTACATAAAATACATGTTGAAGTACGTCATGGTGCCTTACTAAAGCCCTCAACAAATAAACAAGATGCAATTACTGTACGTTGTTAAACAAACTGTAAACCAACAGTTTGGTTTCCCTCTTTGGTTGTCATTGTTGAGATTGCACCATTCCTCAGGAGAAGAGAGCTTCAGTTTTTTGGTATCCAGAGGCCAGTGGTGTATCTGACCACCATCAGGCAGCCACAGCCCCCACAGTGGTGCGTCCACGCCACCCCCACCACCCGCACTGCTGCCTCACTTCTCAGGCTCCCACATTTCTGCCAGTGCAGCTGAGACTATTACTTGCATAACCTTCCTCAGAGAGGAAAAAATTCAAGAGCCAGTAGCATTTAGTGTGGCAGCAATGGAAGCAGTAAGGGCACCAGTCCCAGATGGTAAGACGGCCACACTGAATGCCTGTTACCTCATCCCCGTCCTCGCTGAAACCCGGGAAGGTGGGAGTTTTTAATCTTTACTTTAGAAACTAGGAAACTATGACTCAAAGAAATTAAATCCCATCTTCAAAGTTACCAAGACGGCTTTAGAAAACCTGCCCGTGGCCTCCCTGGTTCACTCCCCTCCCCTCCCCCGACCCCCATCCCACTCTGGACCATGACCTCTACTGGCTTGTCCTTGGCCATCTTGAGTTCTTTAGTAGCTTAGTGCCTTTATCTCTCTTCTCTTTTTCTGAAAATGCTTTTGATCAATCCTTCGGTTCTTCAAAAAGTCACAGTCATCCTTTATGACTTGATCAGAAATACTCTCTGGAATTTCCAAACTGGGATTGGATGCTCACTCCCACGTGGCAACAGGACTCTGTAAAATGTCAATCAGAGCCTCAGCATGAGAACCAGCTAGGGTCAGCCAGCCCCAGGGCGGGCAGCTGCTCAGGCAGAGGAAAGCTCCGGGCAGGGCCTGCAGAGGCCTTCACACTGCCCTGTCCCTGTCCAGAGATGCTGGAGGTCCTCTGCAGGGAGGGCGTAGGGAGCTCTTTGTTCCCTGGGTGATGGCATCATGCCTGACCCGATTGCTGGTATTGTTTAATTCACGATTTGGGGACTCAAGTCTGCAGGCTCAACTGGGCCAACAGTCTTCCAGCAAAGAGAGACATGTTTGGGCTCTTTGAATGACTTTTCCTTTGACAAATGTTTCTTTCTTCACTGGGAAATTAAAATACAACTTCTATCTTTGCTGCATCTAATTCAAACCCTGGCCAAGACTAAAACTCCATTTGACTTTGTTTACAGTATAAAGGGATAGGCTTTTCTTTCTTTCTTTCCTTTTTACAAATAAACAAATATAGAGAGAGTATATATTTTGTGTGTATATACACCTATGTATGTATACATATATGTCTTTTTTCTCAAGAAAAGGGATCTCAAGTGAGATTTGCATATTATTTTTCCTACCCCATGAAATAGACAGATATTGCCCAAGATGGTATATGGTTGTTGCCAAGGCTCTTTGGATGGTGAAGGAGCCTTCCTGAGGACCCCACAGAAAACTCAAGACACTCAAGCCCTCAGCACTCAGACCAAGCCCTCAGACACTCAAGCCCTCCATTTTCCTAACCAGTACAGCAGATGATGGGCACACTGGGACGCACGCCCTGTGGCCAGCCGGTCCATGCAGGCGGTCTGCCTGTGATGCAGCCCAGCCCAGAAACGTCTTTGCCTGGGCAGCCCATAGACTAGGACTCACACATTTGTTTCATTTTACCTTTATGCAAATTTATAACCCAAGAACCCAGGCGAGTCCCAGTAGCCATTTGTCCCCAGGCGAGATTCTCCCAGGTCCCCCTTGTAGAGTGGCCTCTGCCAAGCACAGAAGGAAGGTTCATTTCTTAGGGATTCTGCACCTTCAACACAGTGACCCTCCCATGAGCACTGACGTGATCGCTCATCGGCTCGATTACATTACTGCGCATAGTCCTTAACCACGGCAACCTGCCAGAGCCTAATTAATTACCATTGACATCTGCTCAAACGTTGATCACCCTCTAAATTAATGAGAAAGTCTCACTTGATCTCTCCCGTAATTGAACACGGCCTCCTAGACTCTTCCGTCTCTCATCTCCAGCGCGTCTCCCTGTGTGCAGGTATTGGCTTCCGTCTCTGCCTGGCTCTTCCCGGCGAGCTTCTCAGGGGCCATAGGTGTGATGTAGTAATTATCACTCCTCCCGCATAGGCCAGCGTGTGCGGCATGTCACAGAGTCCTAATAAACAGGAATGGAGGGCCTGACTCAGTGAGTGGGCAAGTCGAGTCTCCGTGGGAGAGGACTTAGAGTAACTGAATTTCTGGTTGATTGCACTAACCAGGTTCTTCATTTACTATTACTCGTGGCATTTAACAAATAATACAGACACTCAGAATGAAAAGCACATACCTGCTTCTTGCTTGAACTGGGTCCTCTGACAGACAGGAGACAGCACCGTGCTAGGCGTGCCCCCTGTCTTCAGCTCCACGCCTGCGGTACACTGGTTGCCTGCACATGCTCCAGTGATGGTGCTCAGATCTCTGGGTGCTTTTCCTTGGTCACACAAAACACCTCATAAGGGACATGGGACTCAGCATCTCCATATAACCCAGATGTCCACCAGCGGTCCAACTGCAGGAGGTCAACCAGAGTACAGGCAGGAACCCACGTCCCAGGGAAGGTCTGGTAGCCTTTTTAGTACTTTTTGTCTTATAATTTCTTGGTCTTTTCTCTGTGTGAAACCGCCCTCCCTCCTCCATTCCCCACCCTGGGGCCAGCCTGACTCTGTGACACAACTCTCCATCATCTCCACTTTGTTCCTTGTGTGGACACCATCCCCTCTCTGTTCTCCAAAATGTATACAAAATTCTTAATAACAGACCTTTATAAAAAGGTATAGGGCAGTGGTTCTCAACCTTCCTAACGCCGCAACCATTTAATACAGATGATGTCATCACGCATGTGGGTGGACCCGCCTGGAGACGGATAGAGGCCCGGTGTCTCGGTTCCTAAGACCATCGGAAATATGTGTTTTCTGATGGTTTGGGGCAACTCCTGTGAAAGGATCATTCGACCCCCAAAGGGGTCGCAACCCACAGGTTGAGAACCGCTGGTATAGGGTATTAAAAGGAGACTGTGGCCCACTGCAGATGATGTGACTTGGATGTGAATAGCACAGCTTCTTCAAGTCCTATGGCGTCTCGGCCTTGGAGAATTTTGCATTGGCATTCTTTTTGCACCTTGTTGAGGTCTTCCAAATACCACATGGCCTGATTTTACTGCTGTTTCTTCCATCCCAGAACCTTTCAGTAGCCCCCACTGCCCCACACCCATTGCCCACAATGACAGAGTTAGGGAAAAAAAGGTATAGAAATGAATGAAAATTGCTGGGCCAGGCACAGTAGCTCATGCCTGTAATCCAGGCACTTGGGAAGCTGAGGCAGGTGGTTTGCCTGGGCTCACAAGTTCCAGATCAGTTTGAGCCAGAGAGAGACCTTGTCCCTAAAAATAGCTGGGTGTTGTGGTGGGTACCTGTAGTCCCAGCACTTGAGAGGCTGAGGCAAAAGAATCACTTAAGCCCTGGAGTTTGAGGTTGCTGTGAGCTGTGACACCAAGGCATTCTAACAAGAGTGACAAAGTGTGAATCTTTCCAAAAAAAAAAGAAAGAAAGAAAAGAAAATTTTCTTCATTTCCTTCAAACTTAGTGTGACTCTGATGTGCACCTCTCAGGTGCTGTAGGGCCCCTTGTGGGGGGCTCAGAGCTGGTGCCCTCTGCTGCTTCTGTACTGTGCATTTTGTGGAAGGAGGCTATTCTGGGTACCAGGGTAGACTTTCTACCACCTGGAGGTTTATAAATGAATGAAGTGAAATTCATGTTGGAATCATCGCTCATATCTTATTGGAAGTGGCAGAAATACGTAGGAATAGAAGTACTGACATCTGGATTGGTTTTTGGATGCTGAGAAGATTCTGGGTATTCAGACCCAAACCTTCCAAACAAGTGTCAAGCTTGTATCAGATGCTTCACCCCAAACTCCCGAATCCCAGCCCAGACTGTCTCTTGGGTCAGTGTCTTCTCTGTCAAGACACTTTATTCATCACCCTCTTCCCTGAATACTTTGGGCTCCTATAAAATCTCCCTCTAGAGAAAAAAAGGACCACTCCCAGGTCCCACAGCTTCACTTCAGATTAACTTGGCCACGCTTGCCCGTCTCCTCTCCTGAGCCAGTGAAGGAAGGCCCCATGCAGGTGTTTCCCAAACTTCAAACATGTCTCTGGGATTTCTACCCTTTGCAAGGCATGGAGCCAACAAATGGGCTGATTTTCTGACCTCTCCCAGATCACATCCTTGCACAGAGCTTTCATCTTCACCAAGAGTGGGCGGGGGCAGAACACACTGCAGGTGGTAAAAGTGACAGAATGCTTCTTGTTAACACAGTTGTATGCATTAGGGTACCTTGAATCAGATTGGTTAACTCACTTGCCCTGGGCCACACAGCTAGGAATGACAGAATTAGTCTTTATTCTGGAAATGTCTTCTGAGGATTCTGAAACTTGCTCAAAGATCAGTGGAAAGTTTCTGTTCACATAATCCAAGGGCACCAATTCTGCCCCCCGGTGCTCTCTGGATTGGCCCAGCTCATTGGTGCACCCATGGCCACATCCAGAGCACCCCCACCTTGTCACTAGTCCTTTGTGAGCCTGGAATCCTGAAGGTCACAGCAGAGGTACTGTGGGGTAAGGGGTGGGCTTGTCAGCGTCCCCCATGGCCCTCTGAGGCTTTGCAGGGCAGCCAGGTGGAGTGTGAGCCACACTCTCCCCCCAGATACTATTTACTTATTGTTGCCATGACTCACTTTTCCATTAGCTTCTCAGCCTCATCTCAAACCCCCCGGATATGAAATACATTAATGCAATCATGATCTGTAAAGATGAATTCCTAAGAAATAAAGGAATAGGCCTGCGAATAAACAAAAAAAAAAATGTTGCTAGAGAATAATTTGGAGACCTTAAAAAGAGCTGTTTCATTTTGTTATGTTTTTAATCTGACACTTTGCTGGTATATTTTCTGAGCAGCCGGGCCAGCTCCTTGGGGCTGAAGATGAGAACTGCAACAGGCAGATTCATCCAGAGCCAGCCAGCTCACCTGCGCCTGGGCTCCCTGTGTGACAGCGGGGCACAGGGATGCGTCTCTGGGAGCCATTTTCAGTATTTGATACTGTGTTTAAGTTGCCTGAGCAATGAGCCCTGTCTGACTACACCGTAAATCCCCATTAGTCCCAAGCCTGTGAACAGGCCGAGCGATGCCCTGGCAGACCAGGGGTGTGTGTGATGGTCACTCGTGAGACCCCCCTTCCTGGCGGAAGTCAGAGGCCTAACTGGCAGTGTGCTGTCATCCCAACCTGCCACTGGATGTTTCTTTCCCCACTTTCTTCTCAGTGACATCTTCTGTTAAAATTGGTTTCTATTGGACATAAAGTGTTTATGTTCATCCTTAAAGCAAATGGTTGGATTTTAAAAACTCAATGTTGGGTTAAGATCTCCTAATAAGTTAGGTTAAACAAACAAAAAGTGGATTGGAAACAAAATTAGAGCCTGCTGATTTGCCAGCTGACAGGCATCGGAAACAACAGTCACATTGGCCCTCCCGCCTTCCTCTGTGAGCCAGGAAGTCCCGCCTTCCTCTGTGAGCCAGGAAGAGCCTTCCTGATTACTCAGGTCCGGCAGGCAGGCCGAGGAAAATCAACTCTGCCCAAGGAAAGACACAGCATATCAAAGGCTGTCTCACTGTGCGTCTCAAATAAATTCATTTTCCTGTTTTATTCTTCCCATCATCTTCCTTTGTCATTAAAGCCCCAAACCCGTCCAGCATCTTTGCACTGACAAAGTTTAAAGGAAGAATAAAGCTCTACCCCGCCCCTTTGCCACCCACCTGACGTACATATTGAGGAATGGGAGAGCAGGGACTGGGCCAGGAACTGAGGTCATCATCGGGCTCTCGTGGTTGGGCTCCAGTTTCAGCCAATGGCACAGACTGTGATCTTAGAATATTTCTTCTAACTGTCAGGAATGACCAGGGCAGGAGGAGGGGATTTTAATGGGGGGCTCCTACGTAGAAGTTTGCCAGAGCCCTCGCTCTGCTTGCCCACACCCTTTGGAAGTCTACTCGTGCGACTTCTCGTGACTTCTCTTCCAGTGTAGCAACTGAACCTCTTTAAGGAATCTCTGTTCAACCTCACTAGCTCAAAGATTCAGTCACGGCACCAAACAAGACTAAATTCCACAGACAGGCAGACAGGTGAAGGGACGTCCTTAGACCATCTCCCTTCACTCTCTGAAGATCATTAGGGGTCTTCCAGGTGCCCCAAATCCCCATTTGTTGAACCATTTAGGATCACAAAGGCATACAGGACATGCTTTGTGCCTTCTATGCAGAATAGAAGGCCTATTTTAGATGTTAACGTAAAGAGCGTTGGGGTGGCGCCTGTGGCTCAGTGAGTAGGGCGCTGGCCCCATATACCGAGGGTGGCGGGTTCAAACCCAGCCCCGGCCGAACTACAACCAAAAAATAGCCAGGCATTGTGGCGAGTGCCTGTAGTTCCGGCTACTCGGGAGGCTGAGGCAAGAGAATAGCTTAATCCCAGGAGCTGGAGGTTGCTGGTGAGCTATGTGATGCCACGGCACTCTACCAAGGGCCACCAAGTGAGACTCTGTCTCTACAAAAAAAAAAAAAAAATGTAAAGGACGTTGATTGTTCTTACGTGTTTGATTATGTCTGTAGTGTCCGCACACCCAAGACAGTGCCCAGCGGCTGCTGGTTCAGTGACTACGTAGATAAGCACAACACTTGCTTCCAGAGAGGCTTGGGGCAATTCAGTGCAAACATGAGGTGGCAGAACGTGATCCCAGCAACTACAAGAAAAAGGAAGTAGGAAGGTGAGCGCCGTGCCCACGGGGCATGAGGGTAATGAGGGGCATGAGGGCATCTGTTAATCCAAGGGAATGAAGGGCTGTGGGCTAGAGCAGCCAAGGCACCTCCCCCCACCTCGCCTCCGCCATCTTCCCGGAGCTCGCCTCGCCCTCCCTTTGTCCTGCTGGTCTCTGTGCTGGCTGGACACCGCACCAGCTGTCATACACGCATTAGCTCCTCGGACATGTGCAGCCTTTCTTTGCGGCTGGTGGCATCTCCATTTTACATATGACGAGACTGAACCTTAGAAAGATTCGTGAGTCATCCCAAGTGTCATGACTGGTGTCATTGCGGAGGAGATGTGACTTCAGGCTCATCTGTCTGCAGAAACCCTGTCCCTGTGGTTCTCTAATCCATGGCAAAGCTCTTGTTTTGGTTTTCCCTTCTCCCTCCACATCTGAGAATTTGTTTTGAAGATCATCTCTAAGTAAAATCCCACTTAAGTGTCGAGACTTGTTTTAGACTAGCCCAGACAAAGATGAGACTCAGAATAGGAAACCAGCCAGTCGAAATCCCTGGGCCCTCATATCCAGCTTCTTCTTCTTCTTCTCTTTTTTTTAGAGACAGAGTCTCACTTTGTCGCTCTCGGTAGAGTGGGGTGGCATCACACAGCTCACAGCAATCTCCAGTTCCTGGGCTTAGATGATTCTCTTGCCTCAGCCTCCCGAGTAGCTGGGACTACAGACAACTGGCTTTTTTTTTTTTTTTTTTTTTTTGTCACAGTTTGGCCAGGGCCAGGTTTGAACTCACCACCCTCAGTATATGGGACCAGCACTCTACTCACTGAGCCACAGGTGCTGCCCCATATCCATCTTCTTAAACATGGGCTAGTGACCCCCATTTGCAGAGTAACCCTGACATTCCTTCAGAAGGCAGCGTGTCCTCTATAACTAGGACTGATGAGCACAGCCGAAAATCAGTACGGAGTTGGCTGTGGGAGGCATCAGATAAGTTGCTCAGCCTCAGGGGAGCGACCCCCATGTCTGTTGCAGGAGTGAGTAGGACTCAGAACCAGATGTTCCTGAGGTAGTATGACTTCAGTGAATTATATGTTGGATAAGGGTCATTTTACAGGTGAACAAAATGATGAGAGGCATACCATTCTCAGTCCATAGTGTGGTGCCATCTGTAAACACAGAACTGTGACTCCCCAAGTTTGGTAAAAGTGGGGCCCTGGGCAGGTGTGCCCATATAAAGCCTCTGGGGAAATTTTATTCAGTTGATATAAGCGATAGAGGCTTCACAGCCCACAGTTCCGTTTAAAGATGTAGACCGCAGAACTAAAATATTTATATTTATTTTGTTTTGAAATAGTTTCATCTTTATCTTTTGACTTCCCAGAGATACAAAATAGTTAGAATACGACAACAATCATCTCACGTCAATGATACAGAATCTTACTACTTCTCAGAAATTAAAGTTCCTGGAATAATCCCTTTATAACGTTGCCTTGTTATTGGACTTTCTTGAACTGTGCAAAAAGTTGTAATTTTTAAAATAATTCAGGGGCAGGGAGTCCTTTTCTAGAATTACATGTAGATCATACTGGGACTGGCAAGCCTCTGTATAGAGATGCAAGCAGGCAGTTTTGTTTTATTTTGTTTTATGTGTGAGTAAGATGTGTCATGGATCTGTAAAAACCATCCAAATTTGTAAGTCCCTCTCAATATGGAACTCCTGGGCTTCTCCAAAAAATTGTAGACTGTGAGATAAGCCAAAGGCTTGAGGACCATTTGATAGAGCTGCTACGTTCCTTAGATGGAAGGAGTGAGGAAACTGGCCATATTTTTTTTTTATGTTGCTTCTTGCTTATTAAAAGATATATCAT
Source organism: Galago senegalensis (assembly GCA_963575145.1). Lineage (NCBI taxonomy): Eukaryota > Metazoa > Chordata > Mammalia > Primates > Galagidae > Galago > Galago senegalensis. The sequence goes on from CAUYTI010034356.1 coordinate 21,795, forward strand.
TTGTAAGCATCTGTAGTTTAATATTAGTAACAAACTTACTGTAATGCATTCCACAAATGGTCTTTGCATAGGGTGACCAGACGTACCGCTTTTGGTGGGACAGTCCCACTTTTTAAAAATTTGTCCCGTGGCCCGTGGCATTTTAGAAAAGTCCTGATTTTTGGAAACAATGCATGAATGGGCTGGAGATTGCCTTGTTGTCAGGCCCTGCCTGCCCCGTCCCCTGCCCAGTCCCCTGCCCAGCCCCCTGCCCCACCCCACCCCTGGCCATGTTGTCCTGCTTTACAAATGTTAAAATCTGGTCACCCTATCTTTGCACCCTAAAATCTAAGATGAATAGATTCCTGTAATTTTCATCTTAAATTTTTTTAGATTTTCATCTTCTCATCTTAAAATCTAAGATGAACAGATTCTTATAATTTCCTTCTCCCTGCATTTTGGGTAAAATTCAAATGCCTTAATTTCCTAACAACTTTCTCTAAGAAATTAAAAAATATTCTCTTCTTATTCCAAACACTGCATTGCCATTTTGCTGATATGTCATTGACAAGACTCTTGAGATTCCCAACTCAATGTTCTTCCCATCACTTTGCCTCGTCTGAGTCAATCAAATTCATTCATTCAATTGAAAAAATAGTATAAAAGATAAACCAAACATAAACCATGCCCTGAGGCACTTGTAGATCAGGGGAAATTCAGGTAGTTAAGTGACCTACGTAGGGACCATGAGTACTTTCCCAAGACACAGGCAGAGAGGAGAGAGAGTACATTGACGCGGCAGCTCTCACACTGGGATCTCAGGGAAAGTCCCAGGGAGGTGACATTTCAACCAAGGTGACATTTGAACAAGGTGACATTGGAACCAAAGCAACCTTTGAACATCACTAGGACTTTCCCAATTATTACAGAAATGGTAATATGGGGACAGAAGCAGGGAATTTTTTAAATCCTGAAGACACAAAAGGATAGGAAAAGAGTTGTGGCGTATCCAGAAACTGGTGGGAATGTGGGCTGCGCCTGGACCCTCAGGAGGCAGGTAGGGGACCGCGGTCATGACCATGGGCTGGAGTAGACCCTGAGGCCTTTCTGTAGGGCCACCCTCTGAGCACAGCTGTGAGGTGGAAAGGGGTCTCTGATGGTGAGACCGAGCCTGTTTTATTTCTTGGAGGTTGAGGGTTGAAGTGTAGACAGTGGGCGAGGAGAAGGACACCTACATGTTTTAGGAGTGACTCCTGCATACAAAGTGCTTTGGAGGACACACGGGGAGAAGGAGGACCGGGCAAGGCTGCTCCTGTTAGCTCAGCAACCAGTGGGGACGACGAGTCACATGCACAGACAGCCGCGTATGTCCCTGGCGCAGAGAGGGGGACGTTTGAAACAGCAGCACTGCACGAGGACTCATCCGACTGTGCTCCGTGGCCTCCGTTAATGAACACTGAGTAAACACCAGTGCCAGGGAGCAGCCGTCTCCCCGCAGCTCCGCAGTGGGGAATACACGACCCAGCTGCATCTTTGTAATGGCTGATTACTGGGCAAAGCCTTAAATTTTCCTAAAGAAGAATCTCCTAAGAGTTGGAGATTTCACAAATATTATGTATCTTAATTTTTAATGAGATGCCCATGATGTGTTTTTAAGATTTCTTTTTCTCTCTGGAATACTGGACTTAATTTGTTTCAGGAAAAGTACAAATGCACTAAGTATAATCCTTTTTCTCAGAATCTGAGCCTGGGAATCTCTTTCTAGAAGGAATGAATTAAATTTTGAAAAGCAGAGTGAAGATATTATGAACATTAAAGCTGTAAGAGTCCACTTAACGTAATTAATTTGACGCAAAGGAAAGCTAGGTGAGCCCAGAGACTTAGGATCTTTACTGTATGAGAGTATCCCATTACCAAGAATCACATGTTTATCCCATAATTTTTGGCACTTTTTATGAGAGGGTAAATGTCCCCTGAGCACGCAGAATGATGAGCACGTGTAGATATACCCAGTGAGAAAGCCAAGCACATTTGAACCTTGGTATGTGGCATCTGTGACTCTGGCACATTTGTGGGGGCCTCTTTACACAGAGAAGACTCCACATCTGATCTGATTTACCATCCAGGGTGCTAGGGAGCCAACAACAACAGAACCGCTGGGAAACAGAACCGAGGCTTTCCTTAACGTCCCTTCAGGAAACAGAAATGCACCCCGTCACCGTCACCTTTAGGGGCTCAGAGAAGACCAAGCTTCCATGATGACAGCTGAAGAATTCTGGGCCCATTTTTATTATTTAGCCTAAATTTCATTTAAATAGTATAAAGGGGGACTTGTCCCGGTCTTCCAGGAGGCCACACTCTGGTCTATTGTTCATGTAGCCTTGTGTTGAGGACCTGCTATGTGTCAGGGACGGTGCCCGCCATCCACAGCAAGCCTAGCCAAGACGGCTTTGGTAGCACTCTGAGCCTGAGAGAGCTGGGAATCACCTTCATGACCTCAGTTCCATCTCTCCCTTAGCCGACTAGAAAATCAAAACCATCCCAGGAAGCTGCCCGCTGAGGGCCCCTTCTAATTTGAACCCTACCTTCTGGGAGACATTTTCAACCTGGAGTTGAGACTGGATCAGGGAGGGAGGAAGGAGCTATGGTTCCATCTTCAGAAACAGGATGAGGCTACAGTAAGATTGTCACCCACAGAAAGATAGTCACAGTATTATACTGAATGAAAAAAAAAGAACAGCGTCTATGTGCCCATCTTTCTTATGAAGGAACTACATTTCTGCATAGGCTTTGTGAAAACTTTGGAAGAGAAGAAAGCTGTCATTAACATTTCCCTCCTGGGATTAGGGTTAGACACACTGTTATTCCTCTGTAAGTTTTATCTCCTCATACACGATATCCCTGGTGATAGACTCACCTGCCTCACCTTCGGGCCCACTCTGCCAGGACACAGGAGTCATCCGCTCTGCAGGACGGTGGCAGAGGGCACATCAAGTCTCTATGACAATGATCAGAAAAAGGGAGGCCGGGAGGGTGTGAAACAGGACAGAGGAGAGTACTATCAGAGGCAACCTGCTTTATAGGGGTCACAAAAACGTCTGAACGGACAGGCAGGCTACGTGAGGTTGTCGCAGCTGACACAGCTCAGTGCAGAGCCTCCTGAAAATTCTTTGGTCTCAAGGAGTTGAGAAATCCAAAAAGGAAAGGAGATCGTACTGCTCGGCTTGCACTGAGCTGGGCGGAAGGGAGGAGAAGCCCTAATGAGGGGCTCAGTCAGATACAAGGTTGTTACTGACACGCATGAAGGGGAGATGTGAGAGATGTGGCCGGGAGCTCGGGCTTCCCCTGGGGTCAGGTTTTCCAACCTCAGCCCTGTTGCTGGTTGGAGCAGGCGATTCTGTGCTGCTCGACTGCGTTCTGCTGTGCAGGGTGCTTGGTAGCCTTCTGCCCCTGCCCAGCTCGTGACAGCATCCCCCACCCCAAACCCTTCTAAAACCCAGAACTGCTTCCAGGCATCGCCTGAGTGTCCGAGGGCAGAGTCACCCCCAGCTGAAAGCTGCTATTCAGGCTCCCTGCTCTGCCATCAGTAACACGCGGCTTTCTTCAGATACACAACAGAAGAGCAGGCAGGTCAGTTTGTTGAGCAGCTGCGGCTTAACGAAGACTCACAGTAGTTTTGGCTTATGTTGGTCTCATTGCCCTGAACTTGACCATGAACTCCCCCTTTATCACTTGTCCGGAGTTAGAAAGGGCAATGTTTTTATCTGGACATGTTGAATCCCTAGAGAAAATTGGGTTCTGATAGTAGGGAAGAGGAGGCAGAATGCGTTTGGGGCAGGACTGGCCGTGTCCAGGCCTGGAGCTTAGAGGAGACAGGAATGACCTCTGTGCTGAAGTATTCCAGGGGTACTAAGAGCAGGGCCTTGCGGTGTGGTGCGTGCTCCTCCCAGCCTTGCTTCTCTGCCTTTTAGGACAAAAATGGGTCCGTGAGCACTGCAGACACCTGTACCCTTGCCTGTATTTCAACATTCAGCTTGACTTGCCTGCGTGGGAGTGCTCCAGACCTGGGTGTGCTCTGTCACCCCCAGCTGCTTGTCCATGTCCTGAGGGCTGGCAACCAAGTCAGGAGCCCGCTTGGCCATCGCTTAAGAGTCTCTGCGTTCATTTTTTCCATCTTACTAGCTTAAAACATTTTAAAATATTCCCTTGATCCTTTAGAATACCACATCTTTTCATTTATTTTAACTTTTTTAGTAAAAAAGAAAATTCAATAATCTTTAAAATTAGAGAATGGTACCAGTCGTGGTAGGTGGCTCACACCTGTAATCCTAGCATGCTGGGAGGCTGAGGGGTACGAGTTACTTGAGCTCAGGAGTTTGAGACTAGCCTGAGCAAAAGCAAGAGTCTATCTCTACTAAAAATAGAAAAACTAGCTGGCCATGGTGGTGGGCACCTATGATCCAGCTACTTGGGAAGCTGAGGCAAGAGGATTGCTTGAGCCCAGGAGTTTGAGGTTGCTGTGAGCTCTAATGCTATGGCACTCTCCCCAAGGTGACAGAGTGAGACTGTCCTCAGAGCCCCTGAGGACTCCACCCACCCCCACTTCCTCTGTTTCTTTTCCAGCAGGGAAAATAGAGAAGCAGAGCCCTCAGCATCCTCCCAATGTGGTACGGGCTCTAGTTACAGTATTAGAATCCCTTGGCCAGGCAGGCGGAGGTAAAAGCTTATCCTTTGGTGTATTTGTTCTTGTATTTGTTTATTTGTTCATTTAATGAGTATTTACTGAGCATCTTCTCCATGCCAGGCCAGGGGACTCCCGTGGACACTGAGGAAGGCCGCACTTCTGAGTCAGTGCACGGAGGTCCCAGTCCCAGGTTCTGCTCTTACCCCCGAGCCCGGCCCCCTCTCCGTCATAAGTTCTCCATCCATATGATATGCTCATGATCACGTTTTTCTTATGTCATCGTTAAGATGAGATGAAGTCACTTACATGAAAGAAGTGACACAACCTTGGCCATTATAAATGATAAGAAATAATTATAATGCTTACTTTGGATCTGGTACTGCTGTTTGACTTTAGCTAAGCATTTGATCAAATCCAACAACAACACATCTGAACAAAGGAGCATTTCAGGAACCCTGTGGGACCCATAGCCACAGCATTTAAGATCAGAATCATTTTCAGTAGAGCCTGCGTAGCTGACCACCTGCTTATGCTGACAACCTCCTTAAGTTGACCTAATTTCCTTAGGCCAGACATGCCCCACACAGGAGTGGACCAGCACAGTAGGCCTAGGCCCTTGCGGGGACCACCGCCATGTGTGGACTTGTTTGATATAGTCCCTTGGGTGGCCAACTTATTGAGGTTCTGCTGTTACTTGTGAAAACCTCCTACAAATGTTTGGGTTTTGGGAAAGGAAATAGAAACTTACAGATGCTTTGAAACTTAATGAGTTGATGCATCTGTCTGCAAGTGAAGGACTAGATAAAAACCCAGTGTTCCTGATTTATGGATAAATAATATAAACAATAAAATGTCATTTCAGCAGAATTATCCCTGCTCACTAACATGATAATTCAGAAATGTGTCTTTGGTAAACCTATACTCACTGTAATTTTTTTCTTTTTTCTTTTCTTTTTGTTTATTTCTTTTTTTAATCTGAGGGTACAAATATTTAGACTATACTGTTTTCAATTCCAAGGTAAAGTTCAAATTGTAGCTGAGCCCCCCACCCAGGGGGCGTGCTGAACACCCTCACAAGGCACATTAGGTGAGATCCTGCCAATTGCCCTCCCTCCTCTGCCCTGCCCTCTCCCACCTCCCCACCCCCACACTAGACAATATTTCTATTTTATCATTATGGAGAATTCTTACAGAACTCACTATTATTTTTAATTAGTTTTCTTAGCAGTCTTTAGTGTGAGCATTTTATTAAACAGTGCCCTCCAGTGGCTAAGGATACACTTGAAAATGACAATATCCGTGCTATTTTTAGTCTAGCTGGCGACAGGATTGTTAGGCCAGCATTTAAAGAGATTTATGACCTTGCAGCAGACATATAGATCGTATACGTGTAGCAAATAAGCGTGAAGACAGATATGGTCTGGCTTGTTAACTAGGTGTATGATTTCTTGATTGCTGACCTATTAATGCGCTTATTAATCTATAATGTTACCCTGAGTGTAAATTTAGCTGCCTGTCATTTATAATAACATTAGCGATATGACACATGATCATCTGAGCAAGAGCACTGCTTTCTGCCAAAGCCAAGAGCCTCAATAATTATTTTTAAAATGTGGTTAGGTGTGATTTGAAAGAGATATGAGTACAGGAATAGATAAGTCAAAGGATCAACATATGGGACCTAATTTTTATGAAAAATTAGTCTTGTCTCATCCTTCTTTCTTGTCCAACAGATCATTACAACCCACAAGCCTCGATATCATATTTCTTAAAATGAAAATTAAATACTGCCTCTTAAAATAGCCTTTCTTAACTAAAAATAGTCAAGTTTATCTGTAAAGATTAAGGCAACTTTTGGTTGAAAAGAGAAGTCAGTAAGTAGAAAATGTACACTATTTTTCTTTTCTTGGCTGTGGAATTTTATAAAAACAAAATGTTTTTGGAACTTGGAGTATTAAACTTTGGAGTTTTAGGGGCGGTGCCTGTGGCTCCAAGGGGTAGGGCCCTGGCCCCATATGCCAGACATGGCAGGTTCAAACCCAGCCCTGGCCAAAAACTGCAAAATATAAATAAATAAACTTTGGAGTTTTAAACCCTCAGTCACGCCTTACCTGGCATGTGGCTGTCTGGGACCATGCGGTCACAGCTACCATACTGAAGGTAACCCAGACCTGGGGGAACTAGGACCACGAATGTTTGGTGAATTGAATTGAGAGAAACTTCTGTGATGACGCAGAGTCAGAACTAGAAGACTGTCTGTGCCTTCGACTCCCAGCAGGGTGTTGTTGGCACTGTGCTGTGGAGCGCAGCCTCTGAGGAGTCCAAACAGTATCATCTTATCGGGGTGTCTAACTCAGACTCACGGGACTGCAGAGATCCCTTGGGGGATCGCCCTGTAGCCTAGCAGACCCCTCACCGTGCTGCTCCTGGGTTGGAGTTCATTCTGAAAGACTTTTTAAAGTTCACGGTTTTATTTTAGGTTAGATTTACATATACAGAAAAGCTGTGATGATGGTACAGAGGACTCCCATTCGCCCCTGCCCTCCCTGTTGTCATCATCTCATAATACATCCTAGGGTACACTTGTCACAATTAAGGAACCAATGTGGCTACATTGTTATTGGCTGAAAGCTATGCTTGCTTCAGATGGTCACAGTACCCAACGCCCTTTCACTCCCCCAGGACAACACGTTGCATTTAGTTGGCAGGCCTCCTTGGCCACCTCCTGCCGTGACAGCTTCTCAGATGCTCCTGTTTCTTACTGTTGGTGACCTTGACAAAACGGACTTTGAGGAGTATGGGTCAGGTCTTTGTAGGACATTCCCAGCTGCATACTTTCTGATTTTTTCCTCATGAGTAGACTGTGGTCACAGGGTTTGGGAGGAAGGCTACAGAAGTAAAATGCTGTTCTCATCACACATCAAGGGAACATGCTGTCAGCATGACTCTGGACTGTTGGTCTTGACCTTGATCACCTGGCAAGGTCGTGTTCATCAGGCTTCTCTCCTGGAAATTGCTTTTTACCCTTTTTTCCCCACTGCACTCACTGGAGGGAAGTCACTGTGCCCCACACACTTAGCGAGTAGAAGGTTGTGTTCTATCTCCTTTAGAGCAGGGCATCTGAGAAAATTATCTGGAATTCTTTTGCATGAAAGATTGGTCTGTTCTCCCCCGCTCATTTATTTAGTTAGCCATTTATTTTCATCAGGATAAGCTTGCAGATATTTATGTTATACTTTGTGTTAGGGTTCGGTACTACAATTTTGGGTCATCAGTTGCTTCCTGCCTTATCCTTTGAGAACTCTCTCGGTTGACTCCTGTGGTGCTGGACGTGCCCCCTTATTTGCCTTCCCTTCCCTCCTCTCCCCTTTTTATTCCCTTCCCTTCCTTTTTGAGCACTTTCTGACACTGCAAGATGCTCCAGGCTCATCTTATATTTTCCCTTCCCATATCGTAGAATTAGCCACGTTCCAAGCACTATTTACATCATCTATTTTCTTTCAGAACATCTAGTTTTGTGTTTATTATGAAAGTGGGATAATAAAGTCTCTAACAAATGTGGTTGAATTGTCTAGTTCTTTCTTCAACTATTCCAGTGTTTACTGCATGTATTTTAGTACCCTGTTGTTAGGCACATGTACGTTTATAATTGTTATATTTTTCTTTTGATGAATTGATTCTGTTACCATTATAAATATCCTTCTTTGTCTCTAATAACAGGTTTTCCAATTCAAAGATCATTTTGTCTGATATTACTATAACCAACTCAGCTCTCTTTTGGTTACTGTGTACAGTTGTATCTGTTTCTATTCTATTAATTTCAACTTATTTGTATCTTTTGTATAAACTGTCACTTGTAGATTGTATATAGAAGTATTATGTCTTCTGAGCCATTTGTTCAACCTTTCTCTTTTTGTCTAAACTGTAATTCATTTATGTTTAATATTATAGTGTAGAACTTATGCCTCCCATTTGCTGTTTTTTATATATCCTCTATATTTCTGTTTTTCTACTTCTCCACTATTGCCTCCTTTTGTGTTAAAAAGTTATGTTCAGCACACTACTTTATTTGCTTATTTTATTATGTTTTTAAAAATTTTTTTAGTTATTTCCCTGGAGATTACAAATAACATCTTAATTTATTGCAATCTAATTCAGATTAATATCCACTTAATCTCAGTAGTATACTAAGCTTTGCTCTCTGGCCCCTCCTCTTTTTTCCGCTGTTATTGTCATACAATTTACAGCTTCATGAATTATAATTCTATCAACATGGTTCTGTAATTATTGCTTTATGTATTTGTCTTTTAAATCATATAGGTAAAAAAGTAGTACACACAAAAACACATTTGTACCATCTTTTATATTTATCTGCATGGTTATCTTTAATGATGTGCCTTAATTCTCCCTGAGGATTAGACTTAATTTCTAGTAACCTTTTATTTCAGACTGAAAGACTGCTCTTACTAATTCTTGTAAGGCAGGTCTTCTAGCAGTCAACTCAGTTTTTACCTGGAAATGTCTTAATTTTTTGAAAGGTCACTTCTGAATGATAATTTTTTTGAATACTGATTCTTAGGTGATACTCTTTTTCTCTCAGAACTTTTAATATGTCATCCCACTGCCTTATAACTGTCATGATTTCTGATGAGAAATCAGCTGTTGATCTTATCGAGAATCTTACATCCATGATGAATCACTTTTCTCTTGTTGCTTAGAATATTCTGTCTTTGTCTTTTGACAGTTTGATTATGGTGTGTCCAGGGGTGGATCTCTTTTAGTTTATTATACTTGGAAATTTTTTTTAGCTTCTTTGTTCTATAGATTCATTTCTTTAATCAAATTTCATAATTTTTTGACATTATTTCTTCTAATCTTCTTTCTTCCCTTTTCTCTCCCACCTCTCCTTTGGTTCTCCTATTATGTTTATGTTGGTATGCTTGATGGTTTTCCACAAATATGACTCTATATTCACTTATCTTCATTCTTTTTCCTTTTTGTTCTTCAGACCAGTTAATTGCAATTTACCATCAAGTCACTGCTTCTTTCTTCTGCCAGGTCAAATATTATTTTGCAACCTTCTAGTGCAATTTTCATTTTAGTTATTATACTTTAACTTTCAGAATTTCTAGGTTTTTTTTTTAATAATGTCTTTTTAAATTCACTTTTCTATTTGGCTTGGGGGAGAAGTAAAAGTTTTGTTTTACCTGAAAGGTTCTCTGAAAGATTAACTCACAACAAAGAAGATTAATAAGAGATTACAAATTCATTTACCATACACATGGGGAGAATCACAGAGTGATTATTCAGTATCCAGAAGTTTACATATCCTCAGTTTAGAGGGAAGTAATACAGGTAATTATGTTTAGGGGCAGTAAATGGTATGAATAGATATTTGAGAGATTGAATCAATGGGTGATACAGATCAACTTGATTTTGGGGGGATTAAATTAACCTGAGAGATAGGTATTATTTTTTAAATGTGTTGGGCCCGGTCTGGTTGCATTCTTGATTTTTTTTTCTGTAATATATTGGGATGACAGGGAGGAGAAGGAAAGATGGGTGCACCTGATTTTATGTAGATAGAGCGAAACCCCTTCTAATGCTTGTTGATGAAGCAAAATACTCTTTATACCAAAAGTGGGGTGAAATTTTCTGACCTACTTTATCTTCCCATTTGGAATTTCTCTAGAAGTTTTACACATTAAAATCTGAGTCAGTGGCTGCGAAGCAAGAAATTAAGTTAGCAGCTGAGTAACAAGAGATCTGAAAAGGGAGCCAAAACATAGATTAAAATGAATGGAGAATATTTACTTTGCCTCTTAAGAGAACTAGATCAAATAATCTCTATTTTTCCTGAGTGGTTTATGTAGCAACAGCATTTTCTGCCAGTAATCACACAAGTTCTCTGCTGGCTTCACAGGGCATCCAGGATGCAGCAGTTTTGAAATATAATTAGAGGCAAGTCTGTGGACTTCTAATTGAAGTGCGTTCTAAGTGTTTGGATAGTGACATTGAACTTGTATTATCACAGAGAGATTTAGAACTGTCTTTTTACTCTTTAAAGTTTTAAACAGTGGGAAAAGAATCTTGAGTACTGAAAAGAATTTAGAATTGTGACGCACAGGTGGGGTTTTCACATCAAGTCTAGTTTGAGAGGCATCACTGTGTGAGTGAAAGAGTCTAGATTTACAATCTGGTTGGCGTTTACAGTGGAGTGTCTCGCAATGGAGAGTGTCAGATACCTAAGTTTACAGTGTCCTAACTATCAAGGTGGGGCCCCCTGCGTGTTTTCTTACCACCCAAGACAAAAAGACCCATGTTAGTTACAGGTAGAGACAGGTTGGAGCCGGTGACCTGCCAGTCTGAAGTTTGCTGTACAAACTTTCTTTCTCTTTTGCACTTTTGTATCTTGAGTGTTCACGGGTTCCTGTTAGCCTGTGGGAACAGAACAGGTTGTAAAATATTTTATATAAAAGGCCTTTGGTCCAGATTGGCAGTTACAGGGCTTTGTTTTGTCAGTCAGTCTAGAATTTTGGTCTATCCATATATAATCCTCAGTGTCTGGCAATTGAATAAGGAGAGTGAGATACCCCAAGTGGTACAGGCCTGGCTCGTGAGTTACTCATAAAGATCTGATGATTTGACAGGTATTGACATCATGAGAGTTAGTGTCAGTGCCACTTAGGATTATTGTAAGAAGTGTTAAGAATGTCGCCTGTGGAATCAAACTGTGGGGTCTAATCATAATATTGCCCTAGTATGTCACCTGGAAAAGATCTAATATTGTCTTTGTTTTTAATGTAGAGGAAATTTTTTTCTTTTAGTGACTTTACCTGAGTAAAAGACAGTTCTTGGTCCTTTACGGAGGTGTCTCTGTGTCCAGTTGGCTCACCAGCAGGAGAAATAGTACAATGTTTCCTCTCTGTCTGTCGATGTCACATCCTGCTGTGTGTCTGTTTTTCATATTAGTTCTGCCAGACACTCACTGTGGCAGAAACAAAAAAGAGTTTAGGTTTGTTTGAGCTAGATGCTGGCATAACCAGCAATTAGACTGATTACTTAATGTGACCAGGGTTTGAAAGATTGGTATAAAAGGATGTCGGGTCAATGCCTGACCTGCTGGAAAAACAGCCAGGGTTAGTAAGAGCAAGGGCTGGTTTGAAAGAAGAGTCACAGTAAGAGATTAAAGGGGGGAACGGGCTAGGTCGAGGCAGTCTTTAATCAACTTTTAATGCGCCATCTTTAAGGGGAGGCTTAAAAGAAGTATTTTTAAAGGGCCCTTTTGTAGTTGTAAAAAGAAAAATAAAGGAAGAAAAGACTTTTTAAATGAAAAAGAGGTCTCTTGATCTGCTATCTTGGGGAAAAAACACAGTCTGCTTTGTGAAGATATTTGTTTTAGGGGCCTGGGAAGTGTCCCTAGACATAGTTATTTTTAGGTTACCTGTAGGGGTGGTCCTTTAATTGTCTCCATGTAGTTTGGCAGGGCTCAAGTGAGTCTAGGAAGATTTTCCTTTCATTTTGATGGTAGTGTAGATGGTTAACAGTGCCTCCTTAGGGCCCTCCCTGTCAGATGACAGTGCATGTCTTTTTTTTTTTTTTTGAGACAGAGTCTCACTGTGTCACCCTCAGTAGAGTACTTTGGTGTCACAGCTCACAGCAACCTCCAGCTCTTGGGCTTAAGTGATTCTCTTGCCTCAGCCTCCCATGTAGCTGGGACTACAGGCACCAGCCACAAATCCAACTAGTTTTTGTTGTTGTAGTTGTCCTTGTTGTTTAGCTGGCTCGGCCAGGTCTGAACCATCACCAGCCATGTGCCATAACCACTGCTGTTGTAGTTGTCCTTGTTGTTTAGCTGGCCCGGCCGGGTTTGAACCCGCCAGCCTCCATGTACCTGGCTGGTGCCGTAACCACTGCGCTACGGGCAGCAAGGCAGTGCATGTCTTTTTTTATAAAACAACTTTTGATGTACACATGATTCTCTTGGTCAGAAAGGATGGCGAGGCTGGCCAGTGGGAGGAGGCCGTGCTCCTTTGACTGGCTGGTGATTTGCTCTAACCCTGTCAGTTGGCACTTGTCCGTAGCTAGTCATCGTGCTGATTGTTTACTTAAGTCTCCCTGGTGCTCCGCCCGCCCAGGAGTAGAGGGTTTAGAGATGTCAGTACACAGGGGTGACTGAACACTATTTTAAAGGGGGTTAATCCACCCTATTTAGAATATTCTTGATTTTTATAAGAGCCACAGGTAAAAAAAATTTTTTGACAGCTAAATCTAGCATCTTGACAAACTTTTCTCTAGAATCCTTTTTATGTCTAGAGTTTTACATTCTGTTTGCCCTAAGGATTGGGGATGACATGGAGTATGAAATATTAATGAGTACCCCAGAGCTCTTGTAAGCAAGTGGTTTATTTCTGCTGTAAAGTGAGTCTGTTGATCTAACTCAGTCCATAAAGGAAGGCCAAATCAGGGAACAGCCCCAGTTCCTGACTTCTTCCCCAATGCTGCCATGTCAGTGCGTCTAGCCAGGTAGATCCCCATGTCTGTCCATAAACACACAAACAGAATCCAAACAGCAAGAAAAGCCGAAACCTGGAGGTAAAGGTGTCTAAAGTGGATTCGGGTCTTTGGGGACTTCCTGGAAGAGTATTTTTTTTCCTCCAGAGATTTGATGAGATTTATAAATAGTGCACTGGGAAATAATTTGGTCAGTACTAACTAAATATAACTTTTTAAGTCATTCCCTGTTTGTCTGTATGTCCCATCTGATGGGAGATAAATGTACCCCATAAAGTTAAAAGGGGTGACAGGGAGTCTGTCTGGCCTAATACAGCCTCTGTTTGATAATTGTTCAGAGCTCCTTTGTTTCTGTGTATTTTTTTCCTTCTGGATAGTGGAGCATTAGCCTGATAATATTAGTCAGGGATAGAGACAGGGTAGTAAATTGAGTGGAAAAGGATGAGGGGCATTATTGGCCCCATATTTAGTATCCCTGTCTGTTCTGTTTGGTTTTTAGGGATATAATGTCATTTTCCTTGGTGTGAGCTGGGCATACCAATCTTGGAAGGCAAATGGCTTGGAATAGGGCGGGAATTATAGGCCTGCCCTGTTAGGCAGTGTCAGCAGAAGCTGAGAAACCAGGAGACTTTTCAGATGTGTCAGCTGCATGGCAGACCCCGATGGCATTTTTGGAGTCTGTATAAGTGGTGGCAGTTTTGTCCATGTGCAGGTTTTAGCAAGGCCAAGGGTAAAATTGACTGAGACCTTTTGGGGTGAGTTTTTGAGTGCCCTGAGATATTTTATGTCTTAAATAAATTTTGTCTGGACCACTGGAGTTTACACCTAGAGGCTGTACTGCCTCAGTCAGCTGCATCTCTAAAAGAATGAGGGAGTCGAAGAGGCCACCCTGGCCATAGAGGAAGAGGCCGTCACAGTACTGAACAAGAGGGATCCTCGGGTAAAGGTCATAGACACTAAACCAGTCCTGAGAGTTTGAGAGAACACTGGAGGACACTCACCTGTCTCCCTCAGAAGGTAGATGGAAGGAGAAATGGTGGATCAGGGCATAGCACAATCAAACAGAAAGCTGAGTAGATGTCAATGACACTTCCAATTAAGTCACATAAACTAAAAGGCATTTGAGGTAGTTTTTGCTTGATAAAATATTTGACTTATTTTTAAGCCAATTGATGAGAACTCTTATTTATTTTGATAGTGAAATATCACATATACATGAAATATATAGACTCAGACATACAGACAGGAGATTTTATAATTCTTATGAAGAATTTTTATTTGTTAGCTTTTAAATATTATTATGATATTTTAATGCAATCCATTGACCTTAATTCCAATTTTTTAAAGCAATTATTAGCTAGGCAACAATTTGCCTTTAGTAGATTTTGCCATTTCTGTAAGAGTTTGCTGGTTCCAGGGCCTAACACTTATCCATGCACAGGTCACACGGTAGAGTACTCAGTTCTTCAGAAAGTATAAATGTTAAGTCGCAGCTTTGGCACATGTATCTCCATGATCAACTGAGACAATCTGATGGTTTTTTGGTTGTTTTTTTTTTTTTTTTTTTTTTTTTTAGCCAAGCCTATAAGAAAAAGGAACAAAGGGATAAAGCATGGAAATCTCTGTGCATCCTGAAAGTTGGAGTCAGCACCTCTGTGTACTACTGTGTCTGACCTGGTCAGATGTTTGAGGCCCATAACTGGATCAAAGCCAATTCATGATGGGATCTAGTCTGACCCCAGACCTAGTTCAGTTTCTATCATGACTTCTGAATTAACGATTAAAAATTTGCTCAAATATACTCAGAGAGCTCAAAATACAAAGCTGTGAGGCCTTGATATCCAAGAGAGAACTTATCCAAGACCCCCAGTTGCCCCGAGGGAGCAGTGGACACAGGGCCGGGCGAGTGCCTTGCTGTGTCCTCTGTGTCTTTGGGGTCTCAGGGAGCTCCCTTTCAGGAGCCCACTTCTAACAAACTAATGTGACAGGGGTTGGTTTTTGCAGCTCAGCGACTACCTCACTCAGCACATTTTGAACCGCCGGCCACCTGGCATTGTCCAAAACTTCATGGTCAGCAAAGAGGAAGGAGTAGGGCAACGGAGATGAGTGGAGCAGACTCGGCCAGGACTAACCGCTGACAATCTTGATTTTGTACTTTTTAACTCAAGTGCTCTTGTGAGTGCAACCAATAAATCTTAACCATGGTTATAACTTCACTGAGGAAGCTAGAAGGGTCTCCAAAGAGGTGGAGTACAGCTTTGAAGAGACACAGAAAAGCCAAAAAACTGCTGATAGAAAGAAGTCTCATCAGCTGTAAGTAAAGTGTAGCCCACACGTTTTTGTCCAGCCACGTTTTCCAGGGTCTCAGCTTCTCAGCTTCCCATTTATACATAAATGTCTAAAATCTCCACGTGTCCCCCAGAATACAGGAAGTTAAAAGCTGTGCACTAAGGGGAAAAGTTTCAATAAATGGCAAAAATTACTCAAATACTAGACCAGACCAGAAGCTCTCTGTCTCGGAATCCACTCGGCTGCTGAGTCACAGGCACAGAACTTCAGTGGTCGGCTACAAAGTGAACAGGCTTTTACTGTGGTTCCCACTGGGCCAGACACATTGAGTTTTTCTTTTTAGGTCACATTTTGTTCTTTAATTTTGTTAAGAGAATTTTTAGGCTAGCCACCACATTATGTATGTTTCCTTTAATATAATTCTTCTATTGATACAAGTAAGGTGATTGTTTAACAGATCTCTGGAATTAATTTTTTAAATTTAGAAGCTTTGTAATTTAAAGGGCTCATCTTTAATCCATTCGTGGTTAGAAATCTCAATATGGTATTTATTTTAAAAGTGACTCAGTCTGAGAAGGTTTTTCATAGAAAGCCCAGGTGGCAATTTTCCAGGTTTGGCAGGAAGGGGTTTTCTGGAGAGGGTGTAGAAGAGACATTAATTCTCGTGCTTCCCAAAAATTTACGGTCAGAAATAGAGTCAAGATAGACAAGAAGGATGGAAGCACTTAAGAAAAAGACTCCGCTAGAGATTGACAGGTTTGGTACAAAGAGGGTGTTGCAGAGAATCTTCCACATCTCGGACTGGCTGCCTGGTGTGGTCCAAAAATACCCCTCCCCCAGACGGAGAGACTGAGGGAGGCAATTCCCACTTGGTCACCAGACAAGTTCTCAGGAACGTGAAATAAAACAGGAGGGGAACCTTACGCAGACTTCTTTCTTTCAGGGACCTGTAGTTAAGTCTGTCTTAACAGATGTTGGTTTAATAAGAATTGGATGGCAAAAACAAAGACAAGACCTGTGAGAAAATAGCTGGGAAGTGTGGATTTCCCAGGAACAGCCAGACGGGTCACATGATGACAAGTGGAGCCTTTGATAAGCTATAAAGCTGGTCTTCCCCTTCACGAAGCTTCTAGGCTGGTGATTTTCATGGCTACCATGAGTGTGAGACTGAGGGTTTTCTAGACCACTGTGTGTCTGGGGAGAGGGAGATAGAAATAGGCCAAGTTAGAAGGCCAAAAGCTCATTCTTCTGCTGAAATGCCATGATTTTTCTTGAATAAGGCTCCTTGGGGGGTCAGGGGTGTCACTAGTTAATTGCCAAGATCTGGAATCTCACTGGTGTCTGGAGGAGCGGAGTTTGCAGGTGCGTGCTCTGCTGTCTGGAAGTGGCTCTTTCTCGGCAGGATTCTACGTGTAGTTCTCGTCTCACTTGTGTTCAAAGTGGCCTGTTTCTCAACTCTCACACATTGGATATTGGATGATACTCAAGTTCCTTTCAATGCTTTCAAGAGCTTGCAAGGAAGATTTTAAAATCGTCATGGTATATTTGTGCTACTAGAAGCAGCATGTTTTTAGAGGATGATATTGAGCACATGGAAACCCATAATTCTGACATTTTTAGAGTTTAATAGTACATTTCATAACAATCAATTATTTGAAAAAGACTCACACTGGCATATTTGCTTTGCAGTGTTGAAATGGCGAATGCTTTGAGAAGAAGCATCCTGGAATAAAATGTGTGCTGTCTTATTTTGTTTATTTAATGTATCAAATTAATGTGATACTCAGTGTTTAGCTAAATTTCACCAAATGACCTATTTAAAAGCAATTTTTTTCATTCTTTACTGCGTAGAATGCTAAAGACAAGAAAAATGAGGACCTATAATACCTGAAAAAGAAAAAACATGATTTTTCCTTTCTTTCTTAAGATGAAGGTCCACATTTAGGATAGAATAAGGAAGGTGCTGTCCCAGCCCCCCCCCTTTTTAGAAGCTACTTGACCTAAGCAGGGAATGACTAAGGAGAAGCATCATCAAACCTTTCTGCACCTGCAGATAGGAGGACAGTGGAGGTGCACTTACACATTTCCCCTTTCTAGTAGTAATACATTAGCAGGGAGGGAACAATTTCCCTACAAGGTTCTCTGAGAGCCTGGAAATTTAACATCATACTTTTGTAGCCCTAAGCCATTTTGAGTCAGCCAAGGCCTCCAGTGGGTATAGAAATTGGTTTCCAAGTGAACAAAGTATATTAGCCAGTCTGCTGGCATTTGTTTTCTTTGATGACCATTGAGTGTGTTAAACACTGCAGGTTCTTCACAATAAAATGAACGTTAGGGCGAGTGACTGAAGGATTGTGGTGCTTACAGAGTGACGGAAAAGCTTTTTAAGAGCAAAACATGGTGTAGCTAGAAAATATTTAGAAAGCATAATCAAAGAGTTTCAGGAGAACATAATACATTTAAACTCAAAGTAAAATCTGATGTACAGACAAGGGTTAGTTTTTGAAGCCTTGGAGAGGTGATTGAAAACCAGACTTCAACCTGGATGGAGCTGAAGCACATTCTTCTCAGTAAAGCATCACAAGAATGGAACAGCAAGTACCCAATGGACTCAATTCTCATATGAAGCCAGTAGGTGATCCAGTACACACCCACACAAGAATAAAACTCAAGTCAATTCAAGGTGAGGGGAGAGTAAGGAAGAGGGGAAGAGAGGGGGTTGGTGCGCTACCCCTTACTGGGCACAGGGTAAAGGTACACGGCTCAGCTCCTGGGTACAGGACACAGCTACAAGAGGGACTCTAACTAACAAATGCAAACATTGGAACCTGGTTGTTTGTACCACATATTGACCTGAATAAATAAATAAATAAAATCAGATTTCAGAGGAATCTACAGCTATGAATTAACAGGAGACTTCAGGGATTCTGACCCAAGGCTTTGGCAGCTATCAGAAGGTGATGTCAGCGCGTCACCATCCCCCAGTAAAGAAACCTCCCACAGCCCCTGGGTGGTCGTCCACCAGTCTGTCCGAACTTACCTACCAAGTGGCATTCAGTGCTTTGGGTAAGAAAGCCAGTGATGACTGCTAGACAGTCCTTTATTATATTAAGTTAAAGTTATCTCTAGAATTTTCTGTCATGGGTCCAATTATTTGTTTCAGAGCAATTCAAAATCAATATTTTTTGTGTGTGACGGTTTTTCCCATCTTGGAGGATATAGCTGTTATTTGTCCCTCTCTCTCATTCAGTTTAATGGAAAGAGTCTCTGATTAGAATCTGAGAAGACTTGTAGCCCCAGTTCAGCGGTTTCTTATTTGCTTTACAAACACAGACCAGTGGAACTGCCTGGGCTGCCTGTGTGTCATCTCCGTGTCTCTGTTCTTTCTCTACCCAGGGCTTGGCTCTGAAAAGCAACTCTAACTCTTGTCTCCCAGCTCAGGACACTTCTCCAAAATAACCTCCCTTTTGCAAATGCCTCTCTCCTATCCAGCTCCATCTCTTATCTCGTACCTGCATTCTCTGTCTCTGCAGACACCATCACAATTTGGATAGCTTTATTTCTCCCTTACATTGCAATTGAGAAGGACTGGGCTGCAAGTGGGGGTTGCTCTGTGCGGTCTTCCAGGGACTGAGTTCTCTCCAGCTGTGGCCATAGCACCTGTGAGGTCCCAGGTTCTTCGTGCAGATACTTTGCATCTTGAAGGCAGGCTCAGGAAGTGAATAGACAAGTTATCACAGGAAGGGCTCAGGGACCAGGGGTGCATCCCTTCCTCCTCTATTTCCCATCAGTTTGGAGGCAGTCACATGGCCTCATCTAACCCAGTTGGTTTACAGGTAAAAAAGCCAAACCTGGAAGTTGTGCACATCACTTCTGCCCCCGCTTGAACTGCAGTCCAGGTGTGCAGCTACTGACCTCAAATTAATCGGGAAAATGGTGTCCGGTTGAAGGCTGAGAATAAAAACGCAGTAATGACACTTTCCAAGCTTATCAGCCTTAGCGGTTGAAGATAGCACAGAACTGTGTCGAGGAGTAAAATTGCATAAGATGTTATATATGAAAATGCCTGGGATACAGTAAGTAGCATAAGCAAATGGTAGTTTTAATTTTTTTTTACAAATAGTCCTGGGACAACAAGGCAGCCATAAGTAAGAGAACCAAGTTGGATCTCAAACGATAAACAAAAATTAACTCAAAATGGATCAAAGACTTTAATGTAAAAGTGAAAACTAAAAAAAATTTTAGAAGAAAACGGGAGTAAATCATCATGACATTGGATTTGACAAAAGATTCTTAGATAAAGCACAAAAGACATGAACAACAAAAGAAAAAAATAGATGCATTGGACTTCATCGATACTAAAAGTTTCTGTGCTTCAAAGGAAACCATCAGGATAGTGAAAAGGCAGTCTACAGAGGGGGAGGACATATTTGCAAATAAAGTATCTGTTAAGGAACTTAAATCCATCATACATAATCACTCTCACAACTCAATTATTCCAAATAAAAAAATGAGCACAGGATCTAAGTAGACATGTATCCAAGAAAGAGATATAGGCAGCTGAGAAGCACGTGAACAGATGCTCAACGTCTTTAGTCATCAGGAAAATGAGAATCCAAACCACAGGGAGAGACCACTTCCCACCACCAGAATGGTTTCAGTCAAAAATTCAGATAACAAGCGTCGGTGACAACATGGAGAAATCATAACCCTCGTACCCTCCTGGTGAGAGTGGAACTCCACTTTGGAGCACAGTGCGGCATTTCCTCAAACAATTAAACAAGAGTTGCCGTTTGTCCCAGAAATTTTGTCTCTAAGTATATACTCAGAAAAATGGAGCCACATATCGAGGTCAAAGCCAGTACACAAGTGTTTATAACGTATCACTCATAATGGCCATAAGGCATAAACAACTCAAACGTACTTCCATACAAGAGAATATCAGTTCGCCATAAAAAGCAATGAAGGGCTTATCCATGCTCAACGTGATGAATGTTGAAAATTGTGCAAGAAGATAGTCACAAAACACCACAACATATGTGGTTCCATTTATACAAAACGTCTGGAACAGGAAACTCCACATAGAGAGGAGATTGCTGGTCTCTTAGGATTGGGATGAGGGCAAGGAGAGTGACAGCTAGAAGTTAATGGGCTCCATTTTGAGGTAATAAGAATGACCTAAAGTTGATTATGGTGATGGCTGTTCATATCTGTGACTATGGTAAATGCCATTGAATTGTACGCTTTACATTAGTGAGCTGTATGGGTGTGAATTATATCTCAATAAAGCTGTTAAAAATTAGGGGTAATTTATCCATGATTATTATTAAAGTACTGGCTTATCCCAATGAGAGACTGTCAGCAGTCATGGCGGGCCCTAGAATCTGAATTCTGACTACATAGTCGTGAAAAGTACAGAGGAAAAAGAAATAGGACAGTGTCTCCAGAAACCAGCATAATGCTCTGGACAGCTTTCTGATGATCTTGGCTGTAAGAAAAAATCTGTGTTAAAAAAGTAGAGCTAAGCTTAGAACTTGGAATCACACCAAGATGACCAAGGTCCGGGAAGTAAGGTTGGAGCAAGTAACGGGTAGGGAGGTGGTGCCACTGTGAGGATGTCTTAGAAATCACTGAACTGCACACACAATGGGCGAAATGTATTTGTGTGTGGTTTATATCTTGATAAAGCTGCCTCTCTTTCTCGCATGCACTCATAAGGAACAGAAAGTGATAGCCGCCATGCTGGGAGGACGTGTGTGTGGGGTGATCGTTCAGGGAACATGCCCGGATGTCCTCTAGTAAGGAGCGTACTCTCCAAAACTGGAAAGGAGATTAGATAATACATCCTTAGAAAACTTAAATTACTTCTAAAGTAAATTTGTGCTGGCATAATAATAAAAATAACTAGGTTTAAGGCACTAGCTAGTGTTAGACCTAGCACACATGATCTCTTTTGATTGTAGTAATAGCCCTTAAAGTGGGTAATATTTGGCACACATTCTGAGAGGTTAAGTAACTTATTCTGAGTCATGCCTATAGCCAGGACAAAAGTCAGTCTGAACACAGCTCTCTTTGGCTCTAGAGACAGAATGAATGGCCAAACCATGCACTTGAGACTTGAGAGCAGGTGAAGGAACCTCAACTCAGGTTTGCTTCCGTGTCAAATACTCTATTCCTAACCCCACACCAGCTGGCTTGTCACTGAAATTACAGGACCATTGTAAACAATCTAGAAGAATGTTCAGACAAGCGAGAAAGAAGCTAAAGGGCTGGGAAAAAGGAAATTATTATAGTAATAGTCAAAAAGGTAAAATGTACAGGACTAATATTCCTAACTGGCAGAATTCTAGAATGATTAGCAAATACACATATATCCTTTAAAGCAGTGATTCTCAACCTTCCTAATGCTGTGGCCCTTTAGTACAGTTCCCGTGGGTTGCAACCCACAGTTGAGAACCGCTGCTTTTGCTGTATCCTGATACAAGTGAATTGTAGGGCATACAAATATTCCATTTTCCTAACTTTATTTTGTAGATAATCTATTTTGATCTTGCCAAAGCGTTGTTTTAACAGCTTTTATATTTTCAAATGAAATGGATTTATCAAACATTAGTTGGTAATATGAGTTTTATAATGCTGTAAGTGTTCTGTGCCACAAATACAATCTCAGACCATGCATTATGAAACAGAAGGTCTATGTGGTGGGGAAATGAATGACGTCACCTTCTCTGGGGAGAACAGGTCCTGGTTGAGAGATGTGTGTGGTGGGAAAGGAACAGTCACCTTGTCCAGGGATGGCAGGCTGTAGTTGACAAGGATGGCTTCGTACTAAACACCTGTGGTCTGCAGACTGAACAAGTTTTTCACCCCTCAATTAATAATAAATTTTGTGAGAACAAAACAGTTCCAGACTGAGATATCAACATTAGGCTGGACTTAGGATGCACTCTGTAGTGGATGTGGTGTGAGAACGTGGCACAAATGGCCACCTCTTTACCTGTGAGCGCAGGAGCAAACACCGTCTGGAATTCTGGAGCGACTGCATATAAATAGTGAGGAGAAAGGCAGGACGTGTTCTATTAAAAATACTGTCAGAGAGGAGAGAGAACAAGATGGTGGCTGAGTAGCAGCTTTTTTGCCACCAAGCATGGTGAGACTGGGGAGAGAAGACTCCAGGCATCTCTGGCTTGTGGGCTCTACCCAGAAGCATCCCTTTGGGGACACAAGGAAACAGCAAGAGACTTCTGGACCGTAGGAGGAGGACAAAAGCAGTGGAGAACTGGCAAGTGGTTGGGTGCGTCCAGTCTGAGGCCTTGGCTGCCACTGTTGTAACTAACAGCAGTGAGATTGCAAATAGGGAAGGCTTTCCCTATGGGCTGTTCTGTTTTTTTTTTTTTTTTTTGGAGTTGGGCACTCATTTGAACTGCCCAAGGAGAACTTGGGTGAGAGTGCAGATGACTTTAAGCATTATCTAGGGCCCTAGACTGAGCTGCTGAGCTGGAACAGAACTAACATTGTTCAGCTGTCGGCCACAGGCAGCCATTGTGGGAGAACTGCCCCTGCAGGCTCCACCCTCAGGGTCACAGAGCCAGAGTCACAGAATCAGGCTCAGGCTGAAAGACCCTGGGCAAGTGACCTAGTGACTGAGCAGCACCAAAGGCGGGGACTAAGACACTGAGGAAGAGTGAAGATTTCAGTGTTTGGCAGTAGCAGGGCTGCCTTGAGGCCTCAGCCCTCAGGGGCATAGAGTGAGACTGGTTTTGACACACTGGACAAGTGGGCAGTCACTTCAGGAGAGACCCCAGTGACAAGTGCTTTCCTGGGAAAACTTCTGCTTAGCCAAGGACTCGTTGAAACCTTAGGCCAGAGGCATAGTAATGTAAAGAGCAAGAGGAAGTGAAAGGAATATTAGGGCAAGGAAACATAAAAGAAAACACTCATGAGGAAGAATAAGCAGAAAAATCCTGGCAACATGAGAAACCAGTCCAGAGCAACTCCGTCAAGGGACCAGGAGGTAGCTACTGCAGAGGATTCCACCTATAAAGAAATGTTAGAAATGACAGAAAGGAAATTTAAAATACAGATGATGAAAACAATGAAGGAAATTGCTGACAAAATGGAAAATAACCAAAAGGAAACCCAAAAACAGAATCAAATAAGAGATGAATGATATGACGAATATAGAAAGGATATAGCAGAGCTGAAGGAACTGAAGCAGCCAATTAGGGAACTTAAAGATGCGATAGAAAGTATCAGCAACAGATTAGACCATGCAGAAGAAAGAATCTCAGAGGTAGAGGGCAAAGCTCTTGAGATAACTCAGATAGTTAAAGAGGCAGAAAAGAAGAGAGAGAAAGCAGAACGTTCACTGACAGAATTATGGGACTTTGTGAAGCCTCAGACATATGAGTTATAGGTATCCCAGGAGGAAAGTGGAAGCCATACTCAAGAATATTATAAATGGAAACTTCCCAAATATCACCAAAGATTCTGACACACTCCTTTCAGAGGGATATTGGACCACAGGTCACCTCAACTCTAATAGATCTTCTCCAAGACACATTGTGATGAACCTGTCCAAAATCAAGACAAAAGAAAAGATTCTACAAGCTGCCAAGAGTAAGGTCAATTGACCTTACCCATCAGGGTGACTGCAAACCCATTAGGGTGACTGCAGACCTCTCTAATGAAACTTTTCAAGCCAGAAGACAGTGGTCATCTACCTTTAATCTGTTTAAACAGAATAATTTCCAGCCCAGAATTCTATATCCCACTAAGCTTTAAAATTGATGGAGAAATCAAATCTTTTACTGATACGCAAACATTGAGGAAATTTGCCACAAGACCAGCTCTACAGAAAATACTTCAACCTGTTCTACACACTGACCACCACAATGAACCACCAGAAAAGTAATCACCCAGAAATTAAAGGACAGAACCTAGCTTCCACAATGATGCAAAAGACAAAACTAAGCAATGGGCTTTCACAAAATAAGATAAATAGAACGCTTATCTATTATCTCAATACATGTTAATGGCTTGAATTCCCCACTGAAGAGGCACAGATTGGCTGATTGGATTAAAAAAACACAAGCCATTCATTTGCTGTCTGCAGGAAACACACCTTGCCTCAAAAGACAAATTAAAACTCAGAGTTAAGAGTTGAAAGACAATTTTTCAGGCAAACGGAATTCAGAATAAAGGAGAGGCCACAATCTAATTTTCAGATACATGTGGATTTAAAGCAAGTAAAGTCAAAAAATACCTCATTATTGGTCGAGGGAAAAATACAACAAAAAGATATTTCAATTATTCTTCATATTGGTCAAGGGTAAAATACAACAAAAAGACATTTCAATATTCATAAATATTTCTAAATAGTTATGTACCCAACTTAAATGCTCCCAGATCCTTAAAACAGACCTTAATTAGTCTGAGCAATTTGATATCCTATAACACTATAATAACAGGGGACTTTAACACAGATTCAGAGCTGGACAGATTCTCTAAACAGAAATTAAACAAAGATATAAGGGACTTAAATGAGACCCCCAGAACAACGGTGCTTGATAGATATATACAGAACACTCCATCCCGAAGATAAAGAATATACATTCTTTACATCCCCCCATGGAACATTCTCCAAAATTGATCATATCCTAGGACACAAAATAAACCTCAATAGAATCAAAAGAATTGAAATTTTACCTTGTATCTTCTCAGACCACAAGGCACTAAAAGTGGAACTCAACTCCAGCAAAAACGTTCAAACCCACACAAAGGCATGGAAATTAAACAACCTTATGATGAAAGACAATTGGGTGCAAGAAATAAAAGATGAAATTATTAACTTCCTTGAGCATAACAACAATGAAGACACAAGCTAATAAAATCTGTGGGATACAGCAAAAGCAGTCCTGAGAGGAAAAATTTAACGCTTTAGATGCCTACATTTGAAAATCAGAGAGAGAGCACATCAACAAACTCACAAGCTGTCTATGGAATTGGGGAAAAAAGAACAATCTGAGCCTAAACCCAGCAGAAGAAAAGAACTATCCAAAATTAAATCAGAGATTAATGAAATTGAAAACAAAATAAACATTCAGAAAATTAATGAAACAAGGAGTTGGTTTCTTAAAAAAAATAAATAAAATAGATAAAACCTTTTCAGACTAACTAGAAATAGGAAAGTAAAATCTCTAGTGACCTCAATCAGAACTGATAAAGGGGAAATAACACCTGATGCCACACAGATACAAGAGATCATCTCTAAATACTACCAGAAATTCTATGCCCAGAAATTAGACAATGTGAAGGAAATAGATCAATATTTGGAATCAGACCCTCTCCCTAGACTTAGCCAGGAAGAAATAGAGCTCCTGAACATACCAATTTCAAGCAGTGAGATCAAAGAAACAATAAAAAATCTCCCAACAAAAAAAATGCCCTGATCCAGATGGCTTCACACCAGAATTCTATCAAACCTTCAAAGAAGAGCTTATTCCCATACTGCAGAAATTATTCCAAAACAAACATCACCCTGATACCAAAACCAGGAAAAGGCCCAACTAAAGAGGAGAACCTCAGACCAATTTCACTAATGAATATAGATGCAAAAATTCTCAACAAAATCCTAGCCAATAGATTATAGCTTATCACCAAAAAAGTCATATATCATGATCAAGTAGGTTTCATCCCAGGGATGGAAGGCTGGTTTAACATATGCAAGTCCAAAAACATTAATCACCACATTAACAGAAGCAAAAACAAAGACCACATAATCCTCTCAATAGATGCAGAAAAAGCATTCAATAAAGTCCAGCATCCTTTTCTAATTAGAAGACTGAAGAGTATAGGCATAAGTGGTATATTTCTTAAACTGATTGAAGCTATTTATTGAAAACCCACAGCTAATATTTTACTGAATGGAGTAAAACTTTTCCTTTTAGAACTGGAACCAGACAAGGTTGTCCTCTGTTGCCATTACTATTGAACATAGTGCTGGAAGTTCTAGCCAATACAACTAGACAAGATAAGAAAATAAAGGGCATCCAAATTGGAGCAGAGGATGTCAAACTCTCCCTCTTTGCTGATGATATGAGTTTATACTTAGAGAACCCCAAAGACTCAACAACAAGACTCTTGGAAGTCATCAAAAAATACAGTAATGTCTCAGGATATAAAATCAGTGTCCACAAATCAGTAGCCTTTGTATATGCCAAATTAAGGACTCAACTCACTTCACCGTAGCTTCAAACAAAATGAAATACCTACAAATATACTAAACAAAAGAGGTGAAGGACCTCTATTTAAAAATTATGAAACTCTAGGAAAGGAAATAGCAGAGGATATTAGCATATGGAATAACATACCATGCTCATGGCTAGGAAGAATCAACATTGTTAAAATGTCTATACTTCCCAAAGCAATCTATTGATTCAACACCATCCCTATTAAAATACCAACATCATACTTTCAAGTCTTGGAAAAAATGATTCTGCATTTTGTATGAAACCAGAAAAAGCCCTGTATAGCTAAGGCAGTTCTAAGTAATAAAAACAAAGCTCAGGGCATCAACATACCAGATTTTAAGCTGTACTACAAGGCCATAATGGTCAAGACAGCATGTTACTGGCACAAAAATAGAAACATAGATTTTTGGAATCGAACAGAGAACCAGGAAATGAAACTAACATCTTATAACCACCTAATCTTTGATGAACTAAACAAGTACACTGGAGGATAGACTCCCTATTCAATAAATGGTGCTGGAAGAGCTGGATATCCACATGTAAAAGATTGAAACTGGACCCACACCTTTCTCCACTCACAAAAATTGATTCAAGATGGATAAAGGACTTAAGTTTAAAACATGAAACAATAAAAATCCTCAAAGCATAGGAAAAACACTGGAAGATATCAGTCTAGGGAAAGACTTTATGAAAAAGACTTCCATGGCAATTGTAACAACAAAAAATAAACAAATGAGACTTAATGAGAAGAGCTTCTGTACAGCTAAGGAGACAACAACCAAAGCAAATAGACAACCTACACAATGGGAAAGGATATTTGCATATTTTGAATCAGACAAAAGCTTGATAACTTGGATCTATAGAGAACTCAAATTAATCCACAAGAAAAAAGCCAACAATCCCATATGTCAATGGGCAGGAGAGATGACTAGAACCCTCTCTAAAGAAGAAAGATGAATGGCTAGCAAACATACGAAAAAATACCCATCATCCCTAATTATTAGAGAAATGCAAATCAAAACTACCCTGAGATATCATCTAACCCCAGCGAGAATGGCCCATATCACAAAATCTCAAAACTGCAGATGCTGGCATGGATGTGGAGAAAAGGGAACACTTTCACACTGTTGGTGGGACTGCAAACTAATACAACCTTTTTGGAAGGAAGTATGGAGAACCCTCAAAGAACTCAAGCAATACCTCCCGTTTGATCCTGCAATCCCATTACTGGATATCTACCCAAAAGGAAAAAATCCTTTTATCATAAGGACACTTGCACTAGACTGTTTATTGCAGCTCAATTTATAATCGCCAAAATGTGGAAACAGCCTAAATGCCCCCCAATCCAGGAATGGATTTACAAGCTGTGGTATATGCATACCATGGAATATTATTCAGCCATTTAAAAAAATGGAGACTTTACATCCTTTGTATTAATCTGGATGTTAGGGGAACACATTATTCTTAGTAAAGCATCACAAGAATGGCAGAGCATGAATCCTATGTATTCAGTTTTGATATAATGACAATTAATGACCCAGTAGACAGTGGGGGGTGGGAAAAGGGAAGAGCAAAGAAAGGGAAGGAGGGAGAGGGGTGGGGTCTCGGTCACCTTTTGGGGGCAAAACACAATTGTAAGAGGGACTTTACCTAACAAGTGCAATCAGTGTAACCTGGTTTCTTGTACCATCTCCAACAATAAAAATAAAAATTTCGTCAGAGCACCTTCCAGTGCTGCAAAGGCGTGACCCCCCAAATCTGTTCATCATGGTCTCCTTCCTCCTCTTCAGCCTGGAGGCCCTAAAGCTGCCTAGTTATTGGATTTATTTCAGAACCTTCTAGGACCATCTTTTCTGGGAACAGAGTGATTTTCTCTGCCTTCTAGTCCACGCTCCTGAACTTGTGCTAAGTGGACAACTTTGCTCTTTGCAGAGTTCCCACCACCACGGTCCTGGAGTCAGCATTGCCCCATGAGGCCAGCCAGATGTTGCCAGAGGAGGCTTTACCAGTTAATACCTAAAACTTTCCTCCTAAAAAGAGTTGAGTTTTTTGCTGTTGGTTGGTTGGTTTGTTGGTTAGTTGGTTGGTTTTTAGAGAGGGGATCTTGCTCTGTCACCTAGGCTATAGTGCACTGGCAATACCACAGATCCCTGCAGCCTCCACCCCTGGGCTCAAGTGATCCTCCTGCCTCAGCCTCCTGAGTAGCTGGGACTGCAGGCTGGAGCCACCATGCCTGATTGCCTATTTGTTTTTTTAATAAGCCAAATTAATCTTTTATTGGACAGATGATGATACAACAAGATTTCAGGTGACTGTGTGGCCATCTCTTACCATCTGTGTTTCCTTCCTTCACGGATGAGTGTGGGTGTTGCCTGACCCAAGGCAGAATTCCAGGGTGGAAACAAAACCCGCCTGCTATCCATTAGCTCAGATGATCCTCTGAAGATACAGACCCTGGGAATTTGGGGACATTTGTGCAGCCCCAAGCCCTGTCCTGACCCCACCATCTCTCTGAGGTGTCTGGGCTGACTGGTCAGCACACCAGCACTGCTCTGCATGAGGACAGCTTTGGAGGCATCCCAGGGACAGCGGTCTATCCCTGGGCCTGTGACACCCAGACACACTGGAGAGAGAGGCATATAGATCAGATAAACACTCGAATCCATACATCTGTATTAAATTAGCTGTATGTTACTTCTTTCATACACCCATGGTTTCCAAAGCCATAATGGGTCTGCATGAAATTAGGAAGGGTTAGACCTGCAGCTGCACGCTTTCTCAGACCCACTCTCTTTTTCTTATATTCTACATCAGACTCAATTTTATGCTTCAAGAATTCATTTTACAAAGATTTTCCATGTTGCAAACTATACATAACATGAAATTTGTCATTTAACCACTTTAAGCCCTTGAGTGGCATTAGGGACACACCCATGGTGCTGTGCACCCCCACCAGCATCTGTCTCCAGAACTTTCCATCCTCCCAGACTGAAACTCTGTCAGATCCTTCTCCCCCTCACTCTCCCTTCTCCCACCTTCCCCGTCCCTTCCCCACTCTGCAAACTCCATTCTGCTTCCTGTCTCCATGAATTTGACTCCTTGATGTCCCTCACGTGAGCAGAATCACACAGGCCTGGTCCCCAGGTGACTGGCTCCTTTCACTGAGCACAGTGTCCTCAGGGTTCATCCATGTGGTGTGCATCAGAATGACCTTTCTTTTCTTTCTTTTCTTTCTTTTCTTTCTTTCAGAGTCTCACTTTGTCACCCTCAGTAGAGTGCTGTGGCGTCACAGCTCGCAGCAACCTCCAGCTCTTGGGTTTAGGCAGTTCTCCTGCCTCAACCTCCTGAATAGCTGGGACTACAGGTACCCGCCACAACACCTGGCTATTTTTTGTTGTTGTTATAGTTTGGCTGGGCTGGGTTCGAACCTGCCACACTCAGTATATGGGGCCAGCGCCCTACTCACTGAGCCACAGGCACTGCCCAACCTTCTTTTCAGGGGCAGAATAATATTCCATCCTATGAGTGGACCACATGTTGATATCCATTCATCTGTCGAGGGAGACTTGTGTGGCTTCCCTCTCTTATCTGTGGTGAATAATGAATGAATGCACAAATATCTGTCCCAGTCCTGGCTTCCCCTCTTCTGAGTCTGTGCCCAAAAGTGAAATTACTAGATCCTGTGGTAATTCCATGATTCATCTTTTGAGGAACTGCCATACTATTTCCAAGGAGTTCTTAACGTTTCCAAAATGGTCAATAGTCTGTCCTTTTGACACCTGAGAAATTAGGCCTTAGGCAGAAAATAAAAGCCTTTTCCTATTAAAGAACAGGTACTATAAATTCTCTCTCTTCGATTCAGATGGAGTCATTTCTGTTGGTTGGTCTGTTGCCACGTTATGTGAACGTGGCAGGAGAGGTGATACGGTTTTCAGAGTCTGTTTGGAATCCTCTTTGCTCATAAAATGCATTTTGGGGGACTCTGCTGTGGCACTGCTGAGGGTCAGCCACCACTGCCTGGAGCACCCCATGAGTGGGCAGGCAGACTGGCTCCTTTCCTGCTGACTAATTTCTGTCTGTTCCTCATATTTGTGGTCTCTCCAGTGATCAGGACCCACCTGAGTGGCGAGAGGACGTGGGGACTGTGGTTGGACCTCTGGTGTCTGGTATCTGCCATTTCTCAGTGTGAGTCTCTATATTAGTGAGATTAGTAAGCTGCTCCCGTGAAGATGGCCCTGCTGTCCCTTCCGGCTCTATCTCTCCACAGGGCAAATGTCACTATCGGTGGTGTGTAGTAAGTTTTACCCGATTTGGTCCATGGTATGTGTTAAGTGTACTGTCTCTTTTTGTTTTCTTTTCTCTCTTCTCCATTGAAACAGTTGCTGTTTCCCAGGCCTGGGCGTAGTCCAGTGAGCTCTGGCCTGAGTCTTACAGAGCTTCTTTTTGGGCACCACACTCTCTTGTGGCACAAGTGTTGTTTCCTCTAACATCATGAAACTGCTCCACACCCAGCTTCCCGGGATGTGTTTTCCTGCTTCTTCGTGACCGGGGTGGGGGCTTCCTCAACACCTGCCCACAGCCCTTTTTTTGTTGGTTCAGACAGAAATGTGAAACCCAGGTGCAGACCTTCAAGGTACATGGCGTCCAAAGGACTGAGCTGTTGTAAGTCTGCTCTGACCAGCACAATGGGACACTGAGAAAATCGTGTCTGCCGAAGGGAAGAACAGACTGGGCCCCAGGGAAGGCGTTAACAGCTTCCTTGGAGAAGCGCAGCACGTGAACCTGAACCGAGTCTGGAAAAGGCAGACTGTAGCCATGAAAGGCGTGTGTTGTGAATACGGAGGCTAACTCCTACCAGAGGGAGAACAAGCAGGCAGTTCTCTTTGGGGAAGAACAATGCTAATATTTATTCAAATCAAGTAAGAACCTAACCCTTGATTTAACACATTGAGTAATAATGACTTGAGACTTGGGACTATTAAAGAAATGTAACATGCCTGAAATTCAAAAATGAAAATAAAATTGAAATATATGTTTACTAATGGTTTAAATGCACAGCAGAATAGAATAGAAGCGTAACCAGAAATCAAACTGTCAAGCTTCCAAATGTGTTCTCCATTTTGAACGGTAATTGGTGACGTCTCTGAAAGGACTCAGGACTCAGCTGTCTCCCTGGGTGGTTTATGCCAGCCCTTCCGTATTTTCATACTCTTGTTCACAAAGCCACACTGTGGCAATAGTGAGACAGGTGTGTGCTCGTAGGAGAGTGACTAATGTTGATCTGACGCTATTTAGTTCCATAAAATACACAAGGAATAATGATATTGTTTGGAGAGGGGGGTTACTTTGTAATTCCATGGTGTTGAAAGCAGAGGGAGAAGAATTCTGCCTTTTTAACCACTCCCAGCTGATTTTGGTACCGTTCCTGTTTAAAATATGATACGATGGTGTACACACGTACATTACAGCACTTTTGCCAACGCAGACAAAAACAGAAAAAAGGGAAATGCACAGAACTAGGGCACTTAAAAAATCTATTCCCTAATGGAGTAAACATATTCCACCACAAGGTAAAAGTTTCAACATCATTTACCCTGTGCCTCCCCCTTGCAGCGATGACCTTTGCCAGCTCTGCCGATAGCTGTGAATTAAGCTGAGCATCCCCGCCGGCTAACAGGATAGAGCTTGCTACTGACCACAGGGGCCCGTGTGGCCTTCACCTGAGATGTGCACTGTTAAAATGAATGTTCTTCACTCATAGAAACAATGCCTTTTGCCACAGAAGCCCTGAAACGCCACTCATTGATCGCGTGGGTGTCTACAATCAGATGACCTGAAGATGGGCAGAGCTTTCCTGTGTGTTTGCTAAATTGCCGTGCAGATCAATTTGTTGCTTTCTGAGAGAGTTGATTGATTGTTCCTTAAGTTAGACTCTTTATTGATGGCATATGTAGAATATGATTGTCAGATTTACAGTCCAAACAATTCAAGTTTAGCTGACCACTTGTTTCAAATATGTTAAAGTGAAGCTTCTATCCATTTAATTAATATAGGACCTTGAATCTTAGAAGCACTGGGTGAATATGGAAATGTGTTTACGCCAGTGTTAGCCTTCTCAGTGAACACACATGAACTAGGCTGAGTGTAAACCAGTACCCCTAGGCAGGTAACCAGTACCCCTAGGCAGGTGACATCCCTTGCCCTGCTGTGGGTATGAAAGCCCCCCTGTCATATGCCCCATAGATGATAAAGTACATGACCTCATTAGGAATATGTGAAAGAGAAGGACCCTGGCAAAACTTCATCTTTAGGTCACAACTTCATCAGGCCCTACAGGTATAAAGTGTTTGTTATGTCCTGGGAACTTTTGCAGGAAGGCCTCAGTCATCCAGGGACTCAGAACAGTCCCTGGTTATTTCCTGCTAATAGTGTTGACTACTGAAGGACCTAACAGTTGAACCCAGACATTAACTTCATATAAGATAGAGATTATTAATGTTCTGATCTTGGTTTCAGATGGGATAGTCAATGCACAGAAGTCAGGTAACCCGTTTAAGGTTCTACGGTTAATAACCAGTAAAGGTGGCAATGTTCTGCTACTTAGCTTAAGGATCTACTTCACACATGGGTTTTTACTTTACTGTGAAATAGATGTGAGGACGTCCTTGCATGTAATTATATCTGTCTATCTGTCTGTCTATCTAATTTTGTACAGACAAGTCTCGCTCTGTTGCACAGGCTGGAGTGATGTAGTCACAGCTCACAGAAAGTTCAAACTCCGAAGCTCAAGTGATCCTCCCACCTCAGCCTCCCAGACACAGGGGTGCACCACCATATTCGGCTAATTATTATTTTTTTTTTGTAAATATGAGAGTCTCATTATGTTACCCAGGCTGATCCCTAACTGCTGGCCTGAAGTGATTCTCTCACTTCAGCCTCTCAGGGTGCTAGGATTACAGGCGTGAGCCACTGCACCAGGCCTACTTACCACACTAAGCTTTACTAGCTTACCTGTGAGGGTCCCTACCCACAGGGAGCCCAGAGTCGTAACCCAGCCATGCCGTGGTTTTCATACCGATGGCTTCTAGCTCCCTTGTGGACCAGGCTTTCTCTAATAATCCTGATAAAGTATGGATGGGCCAAAGTCAAAGGGAAATAGCCTCTGGTCAGAACCAATCATAAATCGAAAGTGAATTTATATTGATGCTGTTTGGCAAACCTCCAAGGAGTGTGTGGTCTGCCCCCGCTGTCACAGACAGCCCCCAGAGCCAAATTCCTGGTCTGCCCGAAGCAGAGGGACCCCAGCAGCCACGTGCCACGGGGAGAGGTACCTTTGACATCACACGTTTTTTGCACACACCAAGTCTTCTGTGGCAGAAACAGCCCACCATCCCCATGTCGTTAGGCATTTTAGGCTTGGCAGGAGAAACTGGGCGAATCAGAAGGAGTAAGTGATTCCCACTGTAGGCCCTGCCTCCTCTGCTTGGGAGAGTGATGGACCTCTGGTCATTTGTTTCTCTCTTTTCCAACCCACCGAGCAGGCAGAATGATCCTGTGTAAGGATTTTCTTCCTTTTGTAGAAGAGATTTTTCTGCCCGCTGTTTGCATTTTGGATTATTTTGTTTGCTTTAAGTCAGAAAGGCAAGAGTTTTGGCAAGGCAAGCTTCTTCACAGCTCTCACCCCAAATTCTTCTAGAATATGATTCATTTTATAAATTTATTATAAGTAAAATAACAAGTGAATGTGTAGTAAAAAGGCTCAGTCATTTCTCCCTTTCAGAGATCCAGGTGTTGCTGATGAAGGTGGCACCTCATGTTTATAAAACATATTCTTTTTTCTTACTTTCAAAATGCTTCCACATGGCTGGTGTCAGTAAATCATCCCAGTAACCCCTTCAGAAGAATAAGTTATTTTATTATGGAAAATGAAAAGTGCAAGGTAAAATAACCTGCCGTAAGAAAGTCTGTGGTGAGAGTAGAACCCAAAGCTCCTGACTCCAAATTAGGAGAGGTCCCTTGGACGTCACACGTTTCATGAGGACTAAACTCAGCTCTCAGCAACAGAAAAATGGAAATAATACTGGTCTAAGATAGATATGAATGGTATTTATCTCTCAGATTTACTTCTCTCCAAACAGATGTCTCATGGAGTCTACTCTGTTTATTTTTCTTTCATCCTCTATTTCCAGGATAACTTAAAGGCCCAAATGGCTGCTGTAGCTCCAGCCATCATCAAAGCATTCCTACTAGCAAATATGAAAAAGGAGAGGGGAGCAGCACGCTCTGTCCCTGTAAGGATACTGCAGTGGGGCTGGTGCTGTCCTCTTCTGGCATAGCCGGTCTGTGGCAGAGACTGAAATAGAGGCCAGGTCTCTAGACTCTAGATAGCGCCGTTTCCAAAAGTCCACCCCCTACCCTGGCACTTTTCATCAGATTTTTTCCTGAAGGAATCTTCCTG
Organism: Galago senegalensis; assembly: GCA_963575145.1. Lineage (NCBI taxonomy): Eukaryota > Metazoa > Chordata > Mammalia > Primates > Galagidae > Galago > Galago senegalensis. The sequence goes on from CAUYTI010034356.1 coordinate 56,971, forward strand.
TCATTGTCTGTTCAGCCCATCCATTGGTCTTTGTTAGCGCAGGTAATTTTTCTAATGGAACCATAGGTAAAGTACGATAGTCATTTCAATTAGACCTCTAGGTATGTTTATTTGCTTTGTTCCATGATAATTGTTTGGGATGAACACCTTTCACATAAAACTTGAATATATTTTCTGCAATTGGCTGTTGTCTTAATATAATGCCTGCTGATAATTAAATTATTCAAAAATTGTATTTCCTATACTTGTGCTGGAAAATAGCCAGAGATTCTATGGAATTTCTGCTGATGTGAATATGTACGGAGTTCAGCATCCACTCGGCCCTTGGCGTTGTGACTCAAATGACAGCCCCTAGCACCTTGCCTGAGATTGTTCTTTTGAGAGGTAATTCCTGGCTTACTAACACTATGGCTGTAATGTCATAGGCAACATATTTCATTGACCAACTTATAACTGATTTGTATGAAATTTGGCATTCTACAAAACGATATGTTTAACATGTAAATTGGTTCATTTTGAAACATGCTGGCAGCCAAAATCACTTTCCAAGTAGTTTAGTGATTTTTTCCTCTGGCCCAGCTGTGAAACTGGGTCCGTATCTTATACGTACTTTTATTGAAGAACTTTTTAAAGGTAAAATTGATAAGGCTCACTAATATAAAATAAATGTGCAAGAAATGTTATTTAGCTCATGAATTTGTGAGAGCACCAACAACATGCAAAGAGGAGAACAGAAAAACAGACATGTGGGCAGTTAGAAATACTAAATAAAGTAAATTTGCTGCAAAATTGTTTCATCCTCGGGGCTGGAGTGGGGCAGGAAGATCTATTGCATTTCTACCAGTCAGAACCCGTGGCATCTCTCTGGTGAGACCTTTTCCCTCACTCTCAGTGTTGGAAATCTCAGAGACAGTGAGAGGAGCAGACATCCAAAGAGCTGAGTAACCCAGAGGCCTCAGAAGATGACGCCTGATACTCTCCTGGAGAAAGGCTCGTCTTTTTCTTTGGATTATTTCAAAGTCAAATTTCTTGGATACCTTCAATACCACTTGTTACCGATTTGCTCTGAATGAGTTTTACTAAATTATAGATTCATTATATTGTAAAAACCTTGAGAACCCCTTCAGGGAATCTGAAATTTTTATGACAGGTAATCATAAGTATCCTTAAAAACGTAGTATCTACAGAATCTTTTCAAGGATACTTATTCTTTGGATAAATTTTTATGAATTTTTATTCTTTGTGGATCTTTCTTTTTCTTTGCTCATCTAAACATTTGAAAGCCTGCTAAGTAGCAAAACAAATGCTAATTCTGTAAATTGTTTTTTCCTTAGCTGCATAAAGCGTATTGTCAACAATGTTCAGTGTGGAAAGGAGACTCTGTTGTTTTGCAGTGGGGTTCCATGTAATAAGCTGTTTCAAAGTTTAAATGTGACCCTTTTAAAACATAAAAGTTGAATGGAAAGGAATGGGAATTTAAAAGATTTTAAAAGCTATTTGGGCTTTCTGTTAATCAATACGTAACTGGGGCTCAGTGCCTGTGGGTCAAGTGGCTAAGGCTCCAGCCACATACACCTGAGCTGGCAGGTTCAGATTCAGCCTGCGCCCACCAAACACAATGACGGCTGCAACCAAAAAATAGCCGGGCGTTGTGGCAGGTGCCTGTAGTCCCAGCTTCTTGGGAGGTAGAGGCAGGAGAATCTCTTGAGCTTAGGAGTTGGAAGTTGCTGTGAGCTAGGACGCCATAGCACTACCCAGGGTGACAGCTTGAGGCTCTGTATCAAAAAAAAAAAAAAAAAAAAAACTGCCTTAACTGGGCAATCTCAGCTCTTATGATAAAAATTAAGTGCAATATAAAGCCACAAAAGTCACCTTTGAAACGTAGCTAATTCCAACTAATGTCCAGACTGAGATGACTGTTTGTGTGAAGGCACTTGGGTATGAGATGACTCAGGTCGCAGAAACGGGCACTGTGGTATTATTTTCCCACAGTGTGAACTCCACACAGTTAAGAGCCCACCTCTCTGTCCACACTCACCCATCTCAGTCCCAGGCAATCAAGTATTTTGTTTCCAAGATTTTGGTTTGCTAAAGCAAATGCCCTTACTACCCTCAGACTTGGCTAGAGTACCATCTGTGGCTGCATTCTTGAAAGGACGGAAAATGTTACTTGTCGTCTTCCTAGCAGTTCTGAAGACCCCACAGGACGCAGTTGACTTCCTGTCAGGTTGTCCTACTGCCCATGCAAAGTTGCTGGAACATGTTAGAGTCCAGATCCTGCAGGGGGCCCTGAGCCTGGAGGAGCAGAGAAGTCAGCAGGTGCTTAGATTCTGGCATCGTCCTCTCCCTGGGCAGCGACAGCAGGTGCTGGTGTGGCCAGGAACTCCAGGTCTCAGGAGCTGGCCTCGGGACTGTCAAGGTCACGCAGCTTCAGAGAATTGCTTCCCCCAGGGCCCACAAGTGTTGTTTGTGTTCCGAGTGGAGAGGAATATAATTAGGAAAGCTTGGTCTTTTGGAAGACAGAAAAACTGTGCCTCTTTTGCCTACTTCTGATGTAATGTCTGTGATGTAAGACGAAAGAAGAAAAACCGGAACACAGAAAAACAAAATTTATAAATATTAGAAACCTCCTCCCCTCCACCCAAGCCTAAACACACACACAGTAAAGCACGACCTTGCCCCAGAGCTTTGGAACACCTGCTCAGAAACCGTGCAGGCCCCACATCTCCAAACCTGCGGTGCCGGGGACCCACACGTGCACCTGCCCTGTCTGGCACGTGTTTGACCTAAACACGGGGCTCGCTGCTCACAGTCACCTTCCTGTCTAGCATCTTTCCTGGGTTAGTCTTTCTCAATTCTTGCCTCACTCAAAGTCCTCTCAACACCTGCCACTTGGGAACCACCTTACTGATTGTTTGAAGGAGAAACATCGGCCTCTCCCAGGTGACGGCTCCTCCCAGACTGGCTCTCCCAGGCAGTGTGTGGTGGGTGGACGAGCGCTCATCCCACCCCACCCTCTCCTGTGTCCCTAGAAATCTTGGGTTATATTATCTTATTTTCTTATCTTTATTAATACAGAAAATAAATATTTTAAACTTACAAAAAAATACAGTAGCACAGTAGATACCCACATTACCAGTAACAGTAATATTACCCATATTAATACCAATAATATTAATTTAAAGACTTTTGTCAGTTTTGTATCTTCTATCAAGATTTTTTGCTTAAAATGCTTAAACATAAAGTACTATAATATTTTATTTTATCCCCAAATACTAAAAAAAAAGCATCTCCAAGGTATATGTGGTTCACTGAAAAAGTTTTGAGATAAACTGTGTTATGGCCTATTATTTTACTTCCAAGAAACATGAAAACAGCGAAAGTATTTAAACAGTATTTACTTAAAAGTATTTAAGCCATGAGAAGATTATCCTATCTAACAAAAAGTGCCTATAATCCCATGATATCACTGAATCCTAGGCCATGTCCAAATTCCCTCCTTCATTCCAAAATATCTTCTATAGCTTCTCTCTCAGCCTGGGTCAAACTAAGTGTCATAATTATACTTGGTTGTGTCTCTTGAGTTTCTGTTGCTGTAGAACAATTCCTTTCTTTAAAGTTTTTAATTATTATGAGCATATAATATTGGCATCTATTTGTAGGGTACATGTGATATTTTAATACAAGCAAGCAGTATGTATGAATCAAGTCAGAGTAATTGGGGGATCCCCAACCATTTACCATTTCTTTGTGTTAGGAAGTTCCTCTGTTTTCTGTGATGTAAATTATCACAGAAATAAGTGGGTTAGACCGGTTGTGTTGTAGAGTTCCCCACACTCTGTATCTGTAAGATTGTTTCCTCGTGGAGGGAGTTAGCGTGTTTATCTGTGATGTCTGGTTGGTCTCCGGCTGGACACTCTGAGTTGGTTAGTGGTGAAGTCCTCCATTAGAACACAGTTTTCCTGTTGAGATTAGCATATTTTCTGTGGGGTAATATTATAGGACTAGACAAATATTCCATCAGCTTTTCTCCACCCATGAATCGATCGATGATCATCACCTGATCCAAGTATTTCTAAAGGGGATACTACAGAACGGTGACTTTCTAAACCCGTTACTCCTCTCCGTGTATAAATTGGCAGTCTTCTGACGAGGAGAGGATCGCTCCACCGGTTCTCCGTTTGGAAACGCCCACCTTTCTCAGCATGCTGTGGTGAACACGAGTTCCTGACTGCTCTGAGCAGCGTGCCTGGAACGGCCTTTCCATTTCCTCACCGTCTCTGTATGTTATGTCTGCCTAGTGTGCTGGGGAAGCGTGTGCAGTTCTCACAACCTCAAGTAAAAGGCTGTCGTTATCATACTGGGTTTTTGCCTTACTATCGTGAATCTTAACACAACCTGAAAACAGAAGCCCCTTGGGCACTTTCATTGCATTACACACCTACTTTTGGTTCTGTTGGTTCGGGTGCTGATCACTGGAACTCTCCATACAACATAAACCTGAGGTGGTTTGTTTTATATGTTAAAAACTTTTAAATTTCAGATTAATAGGACGGTACATAAGATGCGGTTACACTGCTTTCGTTTCTAAGGTAAAGTCCGAGTGGTAGTTGAGCCCTTCACCCTCACATGGTGCCCCTTGGTGAGAGCTCACCAGTCTCCCTCCCTCTCCCGACTCCTCCTTTCCCCCTCCCCCCTCTCCCCACTAGAATATGATTGTATTTTTCTTCTTGTGTGGGAGTGTATTTGTTTATCTATTTCATATTAGTATTGAGTACGTTGGATACTTGCTTTTCCATTCTTCTGATACTTTACTAAGAAGAATGTGTTTCAACTCCATCCAGGTTAATACAAAAGGTGTAAAATCTCCATTTTTTATGGCTGAATAGTATTCCCTGGTATACGTACTCCACAGTTTGTTAATCCAGCCTGGGTTGGTGGGCACTCGGGTTGCTTCCACGCCTGGGTGGCTGACTCAAGCTGCAGCCTGTGTCCCTTTTAGGTGTGTTAGGCCTGACTGAGGACTGACACTGATTGCTGTAGTTCATACCACTAGTCCTGACTTTGGAGAGTTCATAATGTAAGAATTGGAGAAATACAATGAAAACACAGTCCCTAAGCTGGTGACCAAAGTATCAGAGCAGATCTATAAACACAAATTACTGCACAAGCTCAGTGAGGGTTAAAATGAAAGACGGGGGCAGCGTATCTTCTTCTTAAATGCATTATAGCTGCATAATTTTTAAAAACTACTTGAACTTTAAAATCAACTTTAAACTATTATTATAGAAAATTTTAAACTTGCACCAAAAATGGAAGAATAGTAAATAAAACCCCATGTAGCCATAACCCAACTTCACCAAAGACCTCCTCTTGGTCCATCCCTGTGCAGGCTTTCTCTCTGCCTCCCTGTCCTGGAGAAGCAGATCCCAGATGCCAAAGTTTGGCACCCTTGTATATTTCACCATGTGCATCTCTAGGAGGTAAGGACGTGCTATCTTGTTAAGTGGAAAATCAAAACCACGTTATCATCCTGAGCTTAACAAACCCCAACCATAAAAGAACACTCTGGGGTAGCATTTACTATCCTATTGGTTTTAAATTTCTAATTGCCACATAAATATCATTATTCATGAAAGAAACCAAGTCACCTCCCCTTTACATTTTCCTGTAGTTTCTCAGAGTGTCTATCAGTATTTTTATGATAATGATCAAATGTTCTTCTGGCTTATGTATTTCCTGCACGTTCTAACTGGGTCTAGTAGCTTCATTAGATGAGGGTTCAAAAGCCTCCCTCCCCTTCCCTCCTTTCCTCTTCCTTCTCCCTCTCCCCTCCCCTCCCCCCGCCCTCCCCCTGCCCCCCCCTCCCCTCCCTGCCTTCTCTCCCTGAGCCTTCTTCCCTGGCAGGTGGCATCTCCCCTGAGGAGGCACTTGGTGGCAGTTGTCTCTAACTCTGTGCAGCATCAGCTACTGATGATCCGTATCTTAGTTTATTAGGAACTACACAGTGGTGGTACCCGAATTCCATCAAACTTTTACTCAATTACTTAGATACTTCTATAAAATGAAACTTCTTTTCCAGAATTTGGTTACTCAGGGATAGAATCTGTATAGGAAAGAAGGAAATTTTTCTTGATTCTTTCCTTTTATTTGCCAGTTTTTAAGTAACAGCTTGATTTGTAAGCATCCCCCAATGATGACCAATTGAATTAGCTGTTTGTTTTTCACCGTTGTTTTAACTTCACGGACTTACACGTGGTTGACAAGCCTCAGTCCTCTGCAGTTATTTTCTTATGGATGCTCCAACTGTCCTGTTCTTGGCCAGCAGGAACCTTTCCAAGCTGGGTTCTGAGTCGAGGTGATGTGGTCCTAATGAGCTTTGAGTGCTTCCTTGGTCTCTGCGGCTTCCTGTCACACACCCAGAATCAGCCGTCTTTATAAGAAATCTGGTTTCCTTTTGTGGGAAGTAGTATTTGTAGGCTCTAGAGATTTCAGGTCAATATCTGATGACTGTCACGTTGATATTGACTGTCTTAAGACATATGTGTATTATCATAGACTTATTATCAAAACATACATGCACACATGTAAATCATGGCTGGGAAAGAAAATAAAACAGGCAATAGAACACTATTCTACTAGCTGTTATTTAATATTAAAAGAAGATGATCATAAGAAAAATCACATTATTTCCATTCATTGTGTTTACTATTTGTTTCAGAAATTAAAATCTATTTTTATGTAAGGATTCTTTGTAATGGTCATACAGTCAGGGATTAAGGTATCCGTTTAAACCAAATAGTGAAGACAAAGTACATTTGGTGATGAGAAGTAAATTAGCCCAAATGCTAAGAAATGTGCACAACGGTAAGATGCCATAAGTATTATTTGAATTTTCATCACAGGTATGACCTTGGAAAGCCTTTTAAAAAGGGCATTAGTGTCAAGCAAAATTAAGCAACACATAAAGTCAAGTGATATGTGATAGTGTGAGTAAATGGCTTGAATTTTATCTTATTTTTGAAGGAGTAGGAAAAATAATTTGTTTTTATCTTACAATCTGGGAAAACAAAATAAAACAAAAAGAAATCATCTTCCTTGTGCTAGCTACCAATGCAATTTATGTTTATTTCTTGAATGTTGTTAGTTTTGAAAAATTATGTTAAGTACATAAAACAATGAGGTTAATGACATATTTTAAATGCAGCACACTGGCTATTTGGCATATGAAAAGCAACTAGCAGATGGTGGTGCTGAGAGCTTTCCCTGGGGAGTCTTTTCCTAAGACCCTCTCACTCTGCTTCCTGGAACTTCCCCTGAGCTCAGCTTTTACAGCTCATCTCCCTGTCCCAGAGCATTGAGACTTAAAGTACACTCCCCTACCTGACCCCCTGTCCCCAGAGCATTGAGAGACACTGTACACTCCCCTACCTGACCCCCCGTCCCCAGAGCATTGAGAGGCACTGTACACTCCCCTACCTGACCCCCTGTTCCCAGAGCATTGAGAGGCACTGTACACTCCCCTACCTGACCCCCGTCCCCAGAGCATTGAGGGGCACTGTACACTCCCCTACCTGACCCCCGTCCCCAGAGCATTGAGGGGCACTTTACACACCCCAAAGTTAACCCCCGCCCCCGACCCATGAGCGGCCCAGTACACGACCCCAACAGC
>CAUYTI010034357.1:0-11600 GCA_963575145.1 Galago senegalensis
GGTCCCAGCTACTTGGGAGGCGGAGGCAGGAGACTCGCTTGAGCCCAGGAGTTGGAGGTTGCTGTGAGCTGTAATGCCATGGCACTCTGCCCAAGGCGACAGCTTGAGGCTCTGTCTCAAAAAAAAAAAAAAAAAAAGAAAGAAAGAAAGAATGAAAGAAATTCTCTTGCCTCAGCCTCTCAAATAGCTGGTACTACAGGCAGCAGCCACAATGCCTGGCTATTTGTTGTTGTAGTTGTCATTGTTTGGCAGGCTCTGGCAGGTTCAAATCTGCCAGTCCCGGTGTATGTGGCCAGTGCCCTAACCGCTGAGCTATGGGCACCAAGCCAGCATTTCTCTTTATAACATGTTTTACTGAATATGTTAAACCCACTGTTGAGACCTTCTGCTTAGAAAAAAAAAGATTCCTTTCATGTTACTATTCATTGACAATGCACCTGGTCACCCAAGAGCTCTAACATAGATGAATACAAGGAGATGAATGTTGTTTTCATGCCTACTAACACAACATTCATTCTGCAGCCCAGAAATAAAGGAATAATTTGGGCTTTCAAGTCTTATTATGTAAGAAATAATATTTTATAAGGTATAGCTGCCATAGATGGTGATTTCTCTGATGGATGATGGAGCTGAGTAAAGTCAGTTGAAAACCTTCTAAAGAAGATTCACCATTCTAGATTCCACTAAAAACATTTGTGATTTATGGGAAGAGATCAAATATCACATTAACAGGAGTTTGGAAGTTCATTCCAACTGCTAGAGATGACTCTGAGGGGTTTAAGGCTTCAGTAGAGGGACTGCAGATGTGGTAGAAATTGCAAGAGAACTAGAATCAGAAGTGGAGCCTATACCAGGTGCAGTGGCTCATGCCTAAAACCCTAGTACTCTGGGAGGCGGAGGAGCTCCTTCTTGAGCATGAGCCGAGAAAATTATTTTTTGAAGATGCTGTGAACATTGTTACTGTTGAAATGACAGCAAGGGATTTAAAATATTGCATGAACTTAGTTGACAAAACAATGGCAGTGTTTGAGAGGACTGACTCCGGTTTTGAAAGAAATTCTACTATGGGTAAAATGCTCTCAAACAGCACCACATGCTACAAAAAACATCTTTTGAAAAAAGAGTCTATCAGTGTGGCAAATTCCATTGTCTCATGTTGACAAATTGCCACAGCTACCCAACCTTCCAGCAATCACCACCCTGATCAGTCAGCAGCCATCAAGTTGGAGGAAGCACCCTCTGTCAGTAAAAAGATTGAGATGTTCAGAAGGCTCAGATGATTGTTAGAATTTTTTCAGCAATAAGGTATTGTTTAATTGAGGTACATGCATTGTCATTTAAAGAGATATTTAAAGAGCTATTGCACACTCAATAGGCTATACAATATAACGTAAACATAACTTTTACATGTACAGGGGAATCAAAAAAATTGTGTGACTCTCTTTATTGAAAGGTGGTTTGGAATTGAATTTGCAGTATCTCTGAGTTATGCCTGTATGATCTTGGGCAGGACTGGGCACAGTAGCTCATATGTGGGATCCCAGGGAGGCTGAGGCAGGAAGGTGGTTTGAACCCAGGAGTTCAAGGCCAGTCTGGGCAACATAATGAGACCATGTCTCTATAAAATTTTTTTTTAATTAGCCAGGTGTGGTGGTGCATACTTGTAGTCTTAGTTACTCTGGAGGCTCAGGAAGGAGGATCGCTTGAACCCAGGAACTCAAGGCTATAGTGAGCTATGGATGTACCATTGCACTCTTGCCTGGGTGACAGAATGAGACTGCCTCAGGAAAAAAACAGAACAAAACAAAAAACAACTTTGAGTAGACTCTCTGGGCCTATTTCCTCATCTGTAAAATTAGGGATGATATTCATACCTACCTGGTGGGGTTGTTGTGAGGAAGACATGAGGCAATGCACCAGTGCAGCACCTGTTCCTAGGAGGTACTCAAAGTGTAGCCAATATTCTAGTAACAATAACAATTTTTTTTTCTGCAGTTTTTGGCTGGGGCTGGGTTTGAACCCGCCACCTCCAGCATATGGGACCAGTGCCCTACTCCTTTGAGCCACAGGTGCTGCCCAACAATAGCAATTTTTATTATCCCTATTGTGGCTGTTGATTCATATTGAGCAACAGACAGACATGAGAGACAGCAAGGTATTCTCAGAGATCTCGTTGTCTCCCATCCTCTTTCTTGCCATATCTCCAGGCTGTTCCTCAAACACTTAGAACCTCAGGGCCTCTTCACTTGCTTTTCTCACCATCTGGAAAAAAATTCTCAGATGTCCTATGTTTCTGCCACCCCATTATCCCTCTGACTCTGCTTGCATTTTGCTTGTTTGCTTTAGACTTATATCATTCTAACAAGACAGATAATTTACACATTATTGTATTAGTTGTTGCCTGTCCTTTGGTTAGGACAAGAGTAGGGATGTTGGTCTGGTTGGTTCCTTGCTGGGACTCCATGGTGTAGGACAATGGTGGTATGCAAAATATACTCAACAAATCTGTTCGTTTTTTAGAGACTGGGTCTTGCTATATCAACAAGGCTGGTCTCCAGCTCCTCAAGGGAGCTTCTTGCTTCAGCCTGCCAAGTATCTGGGACTACATGTGCCCAGTTAATTATTTTTTCTTCTTTAGAGATGAGCCTTGCTAACAAATAACTCCTGAATGAATGAATGAACGTTTAACTTCCTTACCTCTTCCAGCTCTCAGCTCAAAGTCACCTCCTTCCAGAAGTTTTCCCTGAGATGTTTCCCTTCTACCCACTCATCTTTTGTTCCTCACTTTGCTTTTTCCTCTCCATTGTCGTTGCCCCAATATACCATATGTGTATCTGTTCCTCTTTCCCCAACCCCCTCAGTACCACAGCAGGGGATTTTTGTCTTGTCTTAGGCTGTGTCCAGGGGCAGTTTCATGCACATATAACCTGTGAAGTTGCATAGGTCCCGACACCTAGAAAGTTTAATGCACTGATCTTGTCTTGGAAATCTTTGTAATTTTTTTTTTTTTAAGATACAGGGTCTTGCTCTTTCACCCAGGCTGGAGTGCTGTGGTGTCGTCATAGCTCACTGCAGCCTTGAACTCCAAGGAATCCTCCAACCTTGGCCTCTCAAAGTGCTGGGATTACAGTCATGAATGACTGAACCCACCTGAAATTCTTTGTAATTTTGAATAGAGAGCCTGCATGTGCATTTTTCTTGGGCCCAGGAACTTTTGTAGCTGGCCCTGGGTATTTACTCAGTGCTTGGAACAGCCTAGTATAAGTGCTCAAGGATTTGCTAAATGCAAGAAGCAATGGAAGAGGAGCTACCTGAGGAGCATGATAGGCCAGGCGAGGAAGAGACAGGCACCCTGCCACCATCTTTACATGAGTGCATAGAAATCATCCCTAGCAGAAAACCAGGTGAGGAAACTAGGGGAGGTATGCCTGCAAGCTTGCCTCCTCACCTGGACAGTAGGATATTGGGGAAGGGGGGGGCCAGATGGCAGAGCAGGCTGCTGGGGGCAGCTAGCACCAGGGTCACGCTGAGAAAGCTCTTTTTCCCCTCGCAGCTTGTCAGCTTTGTCAGCCACCAGCTCTGCCTGGGAGCCACAGGCCAGGGCTGGCAGAGGAAAGCTGACTTCACCCAGCCCAACATCCTGCCCACCCCCACTTCCCCCAATAGAAGGATGTGGGGAAGGGTAGCAGACAAGAGAGAAGGAAATGAAGGTAAACACCCACACTGTGGCCCTGGGCCCTGAGCCCTCACAGCTACCCAAGCTCCACGCCCAGAGCTGAAGCAGGTCTGGGAAGGATTATCAAGGGCTTCAGGCATATATGTGTGCAGCCAAACACACACGTGTCTCTGTATATATATGATATCATACACAGTTGTGTTTATGCAACTGGTCAGGTTGAACTTCCTATGAGTCTAAGTTATACACATATTATACACAGTTGAGACCAGAATGAACCTGCAGGAGTGTATGTATATAGTCGGGCAACACAGCATCAGTCTCCGTGGGTGTAAGGTTGGGTGTGCCTCTGAATGACCGTAATGTGTGTATATGTGTATGGAGGGACTTGTGTGTGGATATAGTAGAAAACACTATTTCACGGTGCTTAGAAATTCAGGCTGTGGTTTTGAATCTCTGTTTAGCCATTCACTACCCATGTGGCCTCAGGGACTTTTTTTTTTTTTTTTTGAGACAGAGCCTCAAGCTATCCCCCTGGGTAGAGTGCTGAGGTGTCACAGCTCACAGCAACTTCAAACTCCTGGGCTTAAGCCATTCTCTTCCTCAGCCTCCCAAGTAGCTGGGACTCCAAGTCGCCTGCCACAAGGCCTGGCTATTTTTTTTTTATTGTAGTTGTCATTGTTTGGCAGGCCCAGGCTGGATTCAGACCCGTCAGCTCTGGTGTATGTGACTGGTGCCTTAGCTGCTTGAGCTACAGGTGCCATCCTCAGGGACATTGTTTTAAGCACATAGTTTAGGGTCTGTTTATGGTGTTAATTAGTGTGATTTGTCTGGCTTTGGTGTGCATGTGTGTTGAAAAGCAATTCACCACCTCCAGGAAGTCTTTTTAGGATACCCAAGCAAGCCCTTTATTTCTCAAGCCCTCCTATTCACAATGTGTTGGTATAATTTAGTTTATATTGTTTCTTTTCAGTTTTGTGCAGTAAAGGTCAGCTCCGTGGAGGCAGGAAGTCTTGTTTTGTTCTGTGCCCAGCAACTGGCATACAGTAGGCACTGAAAAAATACTCAAATAGTCATTGAATAGATGAATGCAGACTGTGTCTGGGCGGTATGTGGGGAGGGGTAGATACCAGCTGGACTTCATGAGTTCCTAAAGGCCTTGTGCTCAATTTGATCTCTGTTCCTTCCTTTCCCAGACATTCACCACCCCTCCTTCAGCCATCTTTTTTTTTCTTTTTTAATTATTTTTTATTTTTTGAGACAGAACCTCAAGCTGTCCCCGTGGGTAAAGTGCCATGGTATCGCAGCTCACAGTAACCTCTAACTCTAGGGCTCAAGCAAGTCTCCTGCCTCAGCCTCCCAAGTAGCTGGGACCACAGGCGCCCACCACAACGCCGGCTATTTTTTGGTTGCAGCCATCATTGTTGTTTGGCAGGGCCAGGCTGGATTCGAACCCGCCACCTTAGGTGTATGTGGCTGGTGCACATAATTCGGCCACAGGCCTGGAGCCTTTTTTTTTTTTTGAGACAGAGCCTCAAGCTGTCCCCCTGGATAGAGTGTCGTGGCTTCACAGCTCACAGCAACCTCCAACTCCTGGGCTCAAGCGAGTCTCCTGCCTCAGCCTCCCAAGTAGCAGGGACCATAGGTGCCCACTGCAACGCCCGGCTATTTTTTTGGTTGCAGCTATCATTGTTGCTTGGTGGGCCCGAGCTGTATTTGAACCCACCACCTTAGGTGTATGTGGCTGGCGCCTTAGCTACTTGAGCCACAGGTGCCAAGCCACCTTTTTTTTTTTTTTTTTTTTTAGACAGGGTCTTACTATGTCATCCTTGGTAGAGTGCAGTGGCATCACAGCTCATAGCAACCTCAAACTCTTGGGCATAAGTGATTTTCTTGCCTCAGCCTTCCAAGTGGATGGGACTATAGGCACCTGCCTCAGCTCCCAGCTTTTTTTTGTTGTAGTTATATTGTTGTTTAGCAGCCTGGTCCAGGTTTGAACCTGACAGCCCTGGTGTATGTGGCTGGTGCCCTAATCACTGAGCTACAGGCACCAAGAACCTTCAGCCATCTTGACTTCTGCAGGAATGATGAGACACTGGGCTAACTCCCTCCTGTGAAAAATGGGAGGGGGATTGGATTGGTTCATGATAAAGCCTTCTTCCTGATCTACAGTGGTATGAATCTATTATTTATTTATTTTCTGCAGTTTTTGGCCAGGGCCGGGTTTGAACCCACCACCTCCTGTATATGGGGGCCAGTGCCCTACTCCTTTTGAGACACAGGCACTACCCTTTAAAAAAATTTTTTTTTAGAGATGGGGTGTTGTTATGTTGCCCAGGCTATCCTCAAATCCTTGGGCTCAAGCGATTCTCCCACCTTAGCCTTCCCAGGAATGAGCCACTGTGCTCAGCTATACTGTGGATCTAGTGTTTCTCTAATCCTCTATTTCATTCAACATGAATTGGACACCTACTGCATGCCAGACACTTTTGGAGACCTAACCCTGCCCTAATGTAACTCAGACTGAAGGAGGAAGGAAGATGGGAACTAGAAATCTCATTTAACCTTCAGGGCCTTGCACCCCCACCAAGTCTCTCTGCTCCAGGACAGAATCTTAGTATTCACGTGCTGAAATCACCTAAGGGATTTCTGTTTATGTGCTCATCTTGCTCCCTCAACAGCCAAGAGCAGGGACCCTGCTGGGCTGGCTGGTTGTTGCAGCCTCAGGAGGTAGCCACAGGGCCTGGGAAATACTCTCTGGATAAATGAGCGGAGAAGTAAATGATGACGCAAAGACAAGTCGGGCAAGAATGACCTCGCCGAATCTTCCAATGTGTAATTACCCACTTCTCAGATGAAGAAATTGAGGCTTACCCGTTAGGCAAAGCCCGGCAGCTAAGTGGCTGTGGGACGCAACGGAAGCTGCCAGGGTAGCCCCCCCAAAGTATTCCCAGGCCCCGCCCTCCCCCACCCCACAGGAACAAGAGACGCAGTAAGGGATCACCGACGGAGGCAGAGATTGGGGAAAGAGGCACAGTGAAAAGCAGCTAGGAATTCTTCTCTATCTCAGTCCCCAGGGCTGGAGAGGACCTGCTGGCAGATTAGGAAATCTTTTGCGCTGAAGGGGGAGCTTCCGGTGCCCTGTCCCCTGTTCTGGTAGCTGGCACTCTGGCGACCTGGTTTCGTTGGGGCCGGGCAGCTCCAGTACCTGAACTGGGAGACAGACCACCACTACCACCACAACCACCACCCCGGGCGCGCCTACCCAGAAACCCTCGGCATCCAGGGTCCTCCCCACAACTCCCCAACCTGGCAGCCGGGCCAAAGCCCTCAAAAGGAGGCCTACAAGGTAGGGAGCCCGGCTTTCTTGGGGATCCAGAGAAGCCCCTGTTGTCCTAGTCCCCTCCCTCTGGGGCGCCGGAATCCCCACCCCACCGTAGCTCGCCGCCAGAAGCCCGAAGCTTACCTTGGCCGGGGGACTGTGAAGGGGATGCCCCGCCCTCTCTGGCCTGGGGGGCGGGAGGGGGCCGGAGTGTCCAGACCCTTTCTTTGTTGGTATGTGAGTGTGTGTGTCTGTATGTGTGCGATTGTGAGAGCTGGGGTGTATGTCCGCCCACGCATGTGCCCGGGCCGTAAGTCTCTGGTGTGTTGGACTGCCAGGGCTGGAGGGGGAGGGGAAAGAGAGGGAGACACCACTCCTGCCCCTGCCTGCCCACTCACGAGTTTGAATGGAGCGTGAAGGGGAAGAGCGGCCGCGAGATGGCCCCGCCCCTTCCCTCGCTCCGGAGAATTCCCCCTATTTGGCGCCCTTCACTCCACTCTTGCCAGGGCCCGCCTCCAATCTCGACTCTAGGAGAGACTTAGAAGAAACGCAGCTCACATTGCAGGCTGGAGTTCTTCCCACCCGACCTGTCCCCCGCGGGGCACTCTTTAATCTGAGATGATCCCGGCTCTCGGCTGCAACGTGGCCTTTTATCTCCGTTTCAAAAGTGGACTGGGATGTATACAAGTGTGCCATCAGGGCCCCCTAAACTCAGAGTAATAGAGTCGTTAGGGACCCAGCCGAAGAAGGGACCCCCAGGCGAAGGGGTGGGGCTGTGAGTGACCTCAGACCGGGACTACAAGGAAATCCCCCTCCCGCCCCTCCGCTGTCTTTCACTCGGCGCCGGGCCAGGAGCAGTGACTGCTGGCTAGACTTCAGCGACACCCAGCGGCCGTGCAGGGAGACGCTACAGAGGGGAGCCCGAGACCCGTTAGGGAGGTCCAGGTGATTCCAGAAAATCTTCGCTACGGGGGGCGGGTGGAGGCGAGGTGGTCTGAGGCGGGGAAACGATCGTAGCCCTCCCAGGCAGGGCTACGATCCCCCCCCCATAACTTCAACCCCCCACCACAGGCAAGGCCATTACTGCTCCCCACTTAGACCCTTCCAGGGCAGGGCCATACCACCTCTCATAGACCTTTACGGGGCAGGGCCAAGGACCCATCAGACTGAGAAAGTCCCTCAGATCAGTCACCCCTCCACAGCGTAGGTGTGAGTCCCCCAGCACAAGGGGCACAAGGCAGGCTTCTCGCCTAGGCCCTGCCCCCAGCAGACGTCACTGCGGCGTGGCTAAGGGGACAATCCTCTCAGCCTCGTCAACTGTATTTCCGTTGCCGGAGCAAAAGCCCGCTTTGGAACGGAGGGAGATGAATGGGGCTCATAGTCGGAGCGTCACCCATATCGCCCCCAGCATGGCTAGTGGAGCTCCTGCGCCGGATAATGCCGAGCCTTGGAGGGAACTCCGGAAGGGTGGGAACACGTGTGCGGGGCCCTTTAAGGCAGGCTCAGTCTCTAGTGCCGCTACCGCGGTTACTAGGGATGTGACGTCGGCTCCAGGAGGTGTAACACCTGGGCGGAAGCGGAAGGGGCGGAGCTCCTCGGACAGTGTCTTTAGTATTCCCTCCACCGTCGCCACCGGAGCCTTAGCGGGCTGGGCCGCTGAGGCAAGATGGTGGACTACAGCGTGTGGGACCACATCGAGGTGTCTGACGATGAGGACGAGACGCACCCCAATATCGACACGGCCAGCCTCTTCCGCTGGCGGCACCAGGTAGAGTGCGCGCGCCCATCCTCTTACCCACCTCCCCCCCGACCCTGCTTAAAGAGTTCTGAGCACTAGTACTGCCCGGGGACTCCGCTACTCACACATGGGATTCTTACCCCACGTCTGGACCCTCAGGTTTCTCGATTCACACAACGGGACCCCAGTATCGATGAAACCCTGCGTGTCTCCTCGCGATCTCCGAGTGCCCACTGCTTTTTCTGCGTGGGACTCTGAGCTTCCTCTTAATCTAGTCTCCCGAGACAAGCCTTGGAGGGTTTTCCTAATCCTGTATGGGATCGTTTGTTTACACCCATAACTTTACTTCAGAGTCTGGACCCTGAATATTGCTGAATGATCCCTGGTCCTGTTCGGGTACCCACTTCTGATTTGGGATCTCATATAGTCTCTTCCCCAAAGATTTAGTCTGGACTACCAATGCTTTAGTTTTATCTTGGGATCGCCTTTCCAGAGTTTTGATCTGGAATTCTCTTTGGGATTCAGAGACCCCACTCCTTTTGGAAATAGCAAGAAACTCTGCCCAACGCTGAGATTTCTGTCCCTGGCCTGGGACCCCCTTTCTGGAATGTAGACTCATGCCCAACCAAGGCCCTCACTCCCAACTCTGGTTTGGGATCCCCTCCAAATTCAACCACCATTCCACTCCACTAGAGCCTCCACTCTGGCCTCTCACCTTTGACTGGACCTCCTGTAGTCCCTGTTAGACAAGGAAACACTGCCTACGTGGCTTCCAGGACAGCCAGAGCCCCTGCTCCTACTTGGTATTGCAGTCACTGTCCACCCCAAGGCTGGCTTCCTGTATGAACCTCTGCCAGCATTGGAAACCCACCCCTCCTTGGCCTAACCTGCTACTTTTTTGACATCCAAATTGTACCTTCCTCTACCCTAAGGTCTTCTGGTATGATTCCAAGTTTACTACTACTCCATCTTTTGTCTGTCTGCCCACAGAGAGCCCCCATATCCAGACCTCCAAACTCCAAGTCTGGGTGATCCATCTACCACCCCTCAGTGTTCACTGGCTAGTAGGGTGGCTCTAAGACCTAATAGTCTAACCTCTTCCCCAAATCAGAGTGCCTGCACCCACATACCTGTGTTTGTTATACTCAAACTGAGGGCATATACCTCTCAGTACCTTCCAGTTAGGAGTTCCTCATCTCACTTTCCAGTAGGGTAACTCCCAGTCATGTATCCAAAAGCCCCTGTCTAGCTCCCAGTCCCCACCTCCAAACCTATTCTTTACAGCTGCAGTCTCCTGGGTAGTTACTTACTAGGCAAGCCACTGTAGTGTGGGAAGAATGTTCTAGCACTTCTATTTCTTACTGTGTGTAACATTTTATTATGGAATATTTAAGACCTCCACAAAGCTCCAAAGAATATTCTTGGGAACACCTATTTCTGTCATGTAAAGAGGTTAATCTCTACTACTGTGCGGGGAGTGGTTCAGTCCTGCCTGCCGGGAAGAGGCTTTTCCTCAGCTGCTGGCTGCTGTGTAGTCAGCCCACCACGCCCTCCTCACTGCTGGCACCTCTCCCTTCCTGTCCTGCCTCTGAGAGTAGTGCACCAAATATGAGGCAGGGGTCCTCAGCATGTCCAGTTAAGGTTCAAGGACAGGCAGACTTGGATTCTACTTTCAGCTAAGTTCGAGAAAACTTGGGGCAGGTCAAGGGAGTAAGCCTTCTTTTCTTTTTTGAGACAGAGCCTCAAGCTGTCCCCCTAGGTAGAGTGCCGTGGCATCAGCTCACAGCAACCTCCAACTCCTGGGCTCAAGCGAGTCTCCTGCCTCTGCCTCCCAAGTAGCTGGGACCATAGGTGCCTGCCACAACGCCCGGCTATTTTTTGGTTGCAGCTGTCGTTGTTTGGCAGGCCAGGGCTGGATTCGAACCCACCACCTTGGGTGTATGTGGCTGGCACCATAGCCACTTGAGCCACAGGTGCCAAGCCGGGAGTAAGCCTTCTAGAGGAGATAGGGAGAGGTAGCCTGAGGTCTTTGTTCTGAACACAGGCCTGACCAAGTGGGTTCAAGTCCCAGTTCCATGGCACGGTGGCTTATGCCTATAAACTCAGCACTTTGGGAGGCCAATGCAGGAGGATCACTTGAGCCGAGGAATTCAAGACCAACCTGGGCAACCTAGTGTGATTCCATCTCTAAAAGAAAAGAGCTGAGCATGGTAGCATATGCCTGTAGTCTACTCAAGAGACTGATATAGGAGGATCACTTGAGCCCAGGAGTTCAAAGCTGCACTGAGCTATGATTTTGCCTGCACTCTCACCTGGGCAACCTAGTAAGACTCTGTCTCTTTAAAAAAAAAAAAATCCAGTCATTCACATGCAATGACTTATGCAATGCAATGACTTATGCAGAGGTTCTCAACCTGTGGGTTGTGACCCCTTTTAACTGTATTGAAGGATTGTGACATTAGGAAGGTTGAGAACCACTGACTTATAGGTAGTTGTGTGATTGCTCCATGCCTCAGTTTCCCCACCTGAGACTCTGAATAATATTCACCCCATAAAGTCATTGTGAGGGTTACCTTATTTGATGTCTGTAATGCTCCTGGGGTGGTAGCTACTATTGTCATCTTTATTTAGGTAATTCTGGCTCAGTGCCTGTGGCTCAAGTGGCTAAGGCGCCAGCCACATACACCTAAGGTGGCGGGTTCAAATCCAGCCGGGGCCCACCAAAACAACAATGACGGCTGCAACCAAAAAATAGCCGGGCGTTGTGGCGGGCGCCTGTGGTCCCAGCTACTTGGGAGGCGGAAGCAGGAGACTCACTTGAGCCCAGGAGTTGGAGGTTGCCGTGAGCTATAATGCCACGGCAC
>CAUYTI010034358.1:0-13504 GCA_963575145.1 Galago senegalensis
GGTCCCAGCTACTTGGGAGGTAGAGGCAAGAGACTCGCTTGAGCCCAGGAGTTGGAGGTTGCTGTGAGCTGTAATGCCACAGCACTCTACCCAGGGGGACAACTTGAGGCTCTGTCTCAAAAAAAAAAAAAAAAAAAAAAAACAAATAAAATAGCTTCTCTAGGGCCAGGCACGATGTCTCATGCCTATAATCTCAGCACGCTGGGAGGATGGGGTGGGTGGATTGCCTGAGCTCACAGGTTTGAGACCAGCCTGAGCAAGAGCGAGAACCCCATATCTAACAAAATAATAATAAAATAGCCAGGCGTTGTCGCCGGTGCCTGTAGTCCCAGCTACTTGGGAGGCTGAGGCAAGAGAATCGCTTAAGCCCAGGAGTTTGATGTTGCTGTAAGCTATGACACCATGGCACTCTACCCAGGGCAACAAAGTGAGACTTTGTCTCAAAAAAAAAAGAAAGAAAAGAAAACTGTAAATGATTATTTATCAGCCAGATGATTTATCTAGCATCAATTTTCTCCCTTTATATTTTTCGGTTCATTTCAGGACTTCTTGCTTGTTTGGGGAGTTGACCTAGATACAATAGAGGACATCAGGGCTCTGCTCTTGGCTGTTAGCAGAAGGTGTTGCTGTTTGTAGCTGCACTGTTCACTCACAGTTTGCTTAAGGACTGGAGAAAAATAATACTATTTCCAGATCAGCTAGCTTTTTCTGTTTGGTCAAGCCCTTCAACAAACATGGGATTGATATTGAAGTAGTTAACATAGGATAGCTTTTAAACTGCTAGAAAGTGGTAGTAGAACAGGCCTGGTTCAAGCACCATTCTATAAAAGGGCTTTGTAGTGATTTTTGCCTAATTTGGACAACCGAGGTTTAAACCACACAAAACCCGCATCCGTGTCAAACACACACAAAAAATATAAATGTAAGATGGCAACACTATAAAATATCTGGAAAACGGAAAACATTTTCCTGAATTCCATACAAAAACCAATGACCACTGTCCTTTTTGTATTTTTCCTTCCAGCTTTATTTGTATGAACAATTCTTTTGAAAAAATAATTATAGGCTCGGCGTCTATAGCTCAACCGGCTAAGGCGCCAGCCGCGTACACCTAAGGTGGCGGGTTCGAATCCCCAGCCCGGACCCGCCAAACAAGGACAGCTGCAACCAAAAAATAGCCGGGCGTTGTGGCGGGCGCCTGTGGTCCCAGCTACTTGGGAGGCGAAGGCAAGAGACTCACTTGAGCCCAGGAGTTGGAGGTTGCTGTGAGCTGTAATGTCATGGCACTCTACCCAGGGGGACAGCTTGAGGCTCTGTCTCAAAAAAAAAAAAAAAAAAGGAAAGAAAAATAATTATAGAAATAATATGACCAAATTAAGAAAGTTTGGAAAATTGAGACACAAATAACAACGTCCTTCACAACACCAAAATGTGATTACTATAATTTTGGTGTATTTTCCTTTTAAACCTTTTAAACCTGCATTTTTAAAATTTATTCTGAAAAATTATAGGTGTGCATATATAATTTTTTTCAAATAAACATTTGTTTCATAGAACATTCAGCAAATGTTAGCATGCTCTTTATTTTATGCACCTTGAATTTTTTTCACTTAAAATAACTTGGTTCAACATTGGCAAATCTATAAATATGATACATCACATAAATAAAATTAAAAAAAGACCATATGATTCTCTCAAGTGATGTAGAAAAAGCTTTTGATAATATCCAGCATCCTTTCATGATCAGAACACTTTAAAAAATAGGTATAGAAGGGACATTTCTTAAACTGATAGAGGCTATATACAGCAAACCCACAGCCAATATCATATTGAATGGAGTAAAATTGAAAACATTTCCACTCAGATCTGGAACTAGGTAAGGATGCCCACTGTCTCCACTGCTATTCAACATAGTAATGGAAGTCTTAGCCATTGCAATCAGGCAAGAGAAGGCGATCAAGGGTATCCAAATAGGGTCAGAGGAGATCAACCTTTCACTCTTTGTTGACGATATGATCCTATACCTAGAAAATCCCAGGAACTCAACTTCAAAACTCTTAGAAGTGATCAAGGAATACAGCAGCATCTCAGGATACAAAATCAATACTTTTATATATGCCAACAATAGTCAGGCTGAAAATATAGTCAAGGACTCTATTCATTTTACATTAGTGCCAAAGAAGATCAAATATCTGGGAATTTACCTAACAAAGAATGTGAAAGATATCTATAAAGAGAATGATGAAACTCTGAGAAAAGAAATAGCTGACGATGTTAACAAATGGAAAAACATACCATGCTCATGGCTGGGAAGAATCAACATTGTTAAAATGTCCATACTACTCAAAGCAATCTACAGATTTAATGCAATCCTCATTAAAGCACCATTGTCATACTTTAAAGAGCTTGAAAAAATAGTGCTTCGTTTTATATGGAACCAGAAAAAAACCTCAAATAGCCAATACATTACTCAGAAATAAAAACAAATCAGGAGGTATCACGTTACCAGACTTCATGCTATACTATAAATCTATAGTGATCAAAACAGCAGGGTACTGGCACAAAAACAGAGAGGCAGATTTATGTAACAAAATAGAGAACCAAGAGATCAACCCAGCTACTTGTCATCGTTTGATCTTTGAATCAATTTTTTTGATAGGCTTATCAAAAAACTTCAGTGGGGGAAAGACTCCCTATTTAACAAATGGTGCTGGGTGAACTGGCTGGTGACCTGTAGAAGACTAAAACTGGGCCCCCACCTTTCACCATTAACAAAACTTAATTCTCACTGAATAAAAGAGTTATTTTTTTTTTTTTTACTTTTGATACAGAGTCTCAAGCTGTCTCCCTGGGTAGAGTGCCATGGCATCACAGCTCACAGCAACTTCAAACTCTTGGGCTTAAGCAATTCTCTTGCCTCAGCCTCCCGAGTAGCTGGGCCTACAGGCACCCACCCCAACATCTGGTTATGCATAAAAGATTTAAACTTAAGACATGAAACTATAAAAATACTAGAAGAGAGTGGGAGGGGAAACACTTGAAGAAATTAGCCTAGGAGAATACTTCCCCCGGGCAATTGAAGCAACGCCAAAAATACATTACTGGGATCTGATCAAACTAAAAAGCTTTTGCACAGCCAAGAACACAGTAGGTAAAGCAAACAGACAACCTTCAGAATGGGAGATCTTTGCAGGTTATGCTTCCGACAAAGGTGTGTTAACTAAAATCCACAGAGAACTCAAACTATCAATAAGAAAATCACAAATACCCCCATTTCTATGTGGGCAAGAGACTTGAACAGAAACTTCTCTGAAGACAGGTGTGTGGCCTATAAAACACACGAAAAAAAATGCTCATCATCTTTAACCATCAGAGAAATGCAAATCAAAACCACTTTGAGATATCATCTAACTCCAGTAAGATTAGCCCATATCAGGTGGCACCTGTGGCTCAAAGGAGTAGGGCGCCAGCCCCCTATACTGGAGGTGGTGGGTTTAAACCCAGCACCGGCCAAAAACTGCAAAAAAAAAGATTAGCCCACATCACAAAATTCCCAAACTACAGATGTTGGTGTGGATGCAGAGAGAAGGAACACTTGTAAACTGCTGGTGGGAATGCAAGTTAATACGACTTTTTTGGAAAGAAGTTTGGCGAATACTCAAGAAACTACAAGTAGACCTACAGTTTAATTCTATAATTCTTCTACTGGGTATATACCCAGATGATCAAAAATCATTTTACAACAAAGACATTTGCACCAGGTTTACTGCAGCCCAATTCATAATTTCCAGACATGGAAACAGCCCAAGTGTCCATTGACCCATGAATGGATTAACAAATTGTGGTATTTGTACACCATGGACTACTATGCAGCCATTAAAAGATGGTGATTCCACGTCTTTTATGTTTACCTGGATGGAACTGAAACATATTCTTCTTAGCAAAGTATCTCAAAAATAGAAAAAAAGGCCGGGCATGGTGGCTCATGCCTATAGTCCTAACACTCTGGGAAGCCGAGGCAGGTGGATTGCCTAAGCTCAGAGGTTCTAGACCATCCTGAGCCGGAGTGAGCCAGAGTGAGCCAGAGTGAGCCCCGTCTCTACCAAAAAAGAAAATAGTTGGGCTTGTGGCAGGCACCTGTAGTACCAGCTACTTGGGAGTCTAAGGGCAAGAGAATTGCTAAAGGAAGAAAAGAAAAAAAAGCAAATTTAAAAAAAAAAAACACTTCAAACTAAGATGAGTGAAAGTCAGTTGAAAGCAAAATTCAAAAAAAAGTATCCAATCGACTATGAAATCAATATATAAGCACCTACACATTCATATGAATGGTAAAACATAAAAATAGAAAGTAGAAAGGAAGATGAGAGAGAGGGGAGGGGAGGCAGGAGGAGGGAGGGTATTTGGGGGGACCTCACCTAATGTGCATGATGCCATGGTACATTTTAAAACTATTAAGAAAAGAATATAATGGTGATGGATGTGTTAATCAGTTCAATGTAAGCATTTCACATTGTGTATCAAATCAGTACACTGAACCCCCAAAATGCATCAGTGTACACAGTTATGATTTAATAAAAAAATAAAATATCTTGCAGATCATTCTATCTCAGGATATTTAGAGCTGACTTTTTTTTTTCTTTTTAAAGACAGAGTCTCACTTTATTGCCCTCGGTAGAGTACCATGGTGTCACAATTCACAGTAACCTCCAGCTCTTGGGCTTAGGCGATTCTCTTGCCTCAGCCTCCTGAGTAGCTGGGACTACAGGCACCGGCCACAAAGCCCAGCTATTTTTTTGTTGCAGTTTGGCCGGGGCCAGGTTCAAACCCACTACCCTTGGTATACGGGGCTAGCGCCCTACTCACTGAGCCACAGTCGCTGCCCTAGTGCTGACTTTTTTGATTGCATAGGACTCCATTGGGCAGATGCTGCATAGCCAGTCCTTTACTGATACACATTTGGCATGTTTTAATCTCTTGCTTTTTTTTTGAGACACAGTCTCACTATGTCATCCTCAGTAGAGTGCTGTAGCTTCACAGCTCACAGCTCAAGTGATTCTCTTGCCTCAGCCTCCCAAGTAGCTGGGACTATAGGCGCCCACCACAATGCCCAGCCATCTTTTTGTTGTAGTTGTCATTGTCGTTTGACAGGCCCGGGCTGGCTTCGAAGCCGTCAGCTCTGGTGTATGGTGGCTAACATCCTAGATAGCCACTGAGCTATAGGCGCTGAGCCTATCTTTTGCTATTGTAAGAAAATGCTGACTTACAGTTTCTGGTCCAATACGTAAGGAGCTTAGAAGTCCTTAGAGTACTCCCTCAACTTCACATTAAGAAAAGAAGTCAAACAAACTGAAAATCATCTCCTTTTAGATATGTCAGAAAACTGAGGCCATAGGAGTAACTGCTGCCCCCTTAATTGGAGACACAGGTGCATATAGAAAATTACAATTTACCAGAGCAAAAGCCTTGGAACTGGAGCCAGAACCAGGGAAGGAAAACGTAATCTGAAGACTAGTGTGAACGAGCTTGAAAGTTAAGAACTCCAGGGTGATGCTGTTTGGGGTGGGGGGAGTCCCATAATTCTGTGAATTTTACTTCAGGGAGTCACACTAGGTACTCAGGATGTATATGAGAGAAAAATCTCCTTCTTCTCCGCAGAGGGAGGAGAAAGTAAGCATTTAGAAATATCCCCAGGCCAGGTGCAGTGGCTCATGCCTGTAGTCCTAGCACTCTGGGAGGCCAAGGCAGGTGGATTGCCTGAGCTCACTGGTTCAGAGACCAGACTGAGGAAGAGCAAGACCTCGTCTCTAAAAAATAGCCAGGTGTTGTGGCGGGCACCTGTAGTCCCCAGCTACTTGGGAGGCTAAAGCAAGAGAATCGCTTTAGCCCAGGAGTTTGAGGTTGCTATGAGCTATGACACTACGGCACTCTACCCAGGGCGACAAAGTGACTCTGTCTCAAAAAAAGTAGAAATATGCCCAGAGTGTTCTGTTCTTCATAACAAAAACATACTCACAATGCAAGCTATTTTACCAGAACCTTTCTTTCTTTTTTTTTTTTTAACCTTGGGTGTTGTTAGCTTTCCACATGAGAGAAGGTAAATATCCAATTCCTGTCCCCTATAACTTTCCAGTCTCATCTACAGAATGGGGAGGATAGGGATGAGAATTACTTGTGAAGTTCACAGTCCAGCTAGCCGCATAGGCTCACTCTCTACCACATCCTTACCACATCACTAAAGACCCATTTGCCACAGTTCTTTTTATCGAGTTCATCAGGTGTACCTTTCAACAAAAAAATGAAAAGGCATACTAAAAGACAAAAAACACAATTTGAAAAGACAGAGTAAGCATCAGAACCAGACTCAGATATGGTGGAGTTATCAGACTAGGAACTTAAAACAACTATGATTAATATGCTAAGAGTTCTAGTGGACAGCATGCAAGAACAGATGTGCAATGTAATCAAAGAGCTGGAAACTCTAAGAAAAAATCAAAAGGAAATGCTAGAAATCAAAAAGACTGTAACAGAAATGAGAAGACTGACTTTTATGGGCTTGTTAATAGACTAGACATAGCCAAGGAAAAACTCAGGGAGCTTGGAGATATGCCAAGAGAAACTTTAAAAACTTTAATGCAAAGAGAAGAAACAATAAAAAAGATTGAACATGATACCCCAAAACTGTGGAAAAATGCAAAAGTTGTAACATACTTATAATAGGAATTCTGGAAAGAGAAAAGAGAGAGAGAGGAATAGAAGAAATACTTGAACAAATAATAGCTGAGAATTTTCCAATGTTAATGACAGACACCAAACTACAGATCTAGGAAGCTCAGAGAACACTAAACACAATAAATATCCCCAAAATCTACATCTACAATCTCATATTTACTGTGGAAAATTAAAAAACAGAGAAAATTGGCTGGCACCTGTGGCTCAAAAGGGTAGGGCACCAGCCCCATATGCCGGAGGTGGCAGGTTCAAACCCAGCCCCTGCCAGAAAAAAAACAGAGAAAATCTTTAAAGAAGCCATATGGAAAAAACAGCTTACATAAAGAGGAACTAGGATAAGAACTGCATTGGCTTTCTCTTCAGAGAAGCAACCTCAAACTCTTGGGCTCAAGTGATCCTCTTGCCTCAGCCTCCCAAGTAGCTGGGACTATAGGCGCCTGCCACAATGCCTATTTTTTAGAGACTGGGTCTTGCTCTTGCTCAGGCTGGTCTCAAACTCGTAAGCTCAAGTGATCCACCTGCCTCAGCCTCCCATAGTGCTAGGATTACAGGTGTGAGCCACCTAGCGAGCCCCTCTAGGGCAACTTCTAAAGAAGGAAATATAAGGTGTCCCAAAACTCGCCCATAAAGTGGTTGAATATTGGAAAAATGAGAAACTGAGGCTAAATGTGTCTTTATTTCAAAATATTTATTATAAAATTTTACAAAATATTTAAAAAATGTTTTCTACAGGTTGGCCACCTCTTTGTAAAATTTCATTAATATGAATATTTTGTAAATAAAAGTACATTTAGCCACAACCTCCCATTTTCACTATGCATGGTAACTTTAGGGGTGACATTGGGGACACTGTATAATTGACAGGGTAAGAGAAGAAACAAGGGCGGTGGCTCAGTGGGTAGGGCGCCAGCCCTGTATACCAAGGGTGGTGGGTTCAAACCTGGCCCCAGCCAAACTGCAACAACAAATAGCTGGGCGTTGTGATGGGTACCTGTAGTCCCAGCTACTTGGGAGGCTGAGGCAAGAGAATCGCCTAAGCCCAGGAATGGAGTTGGTGTTTGCTGTGAGCTGTGATTTCACAGCACTCTACCAAGGGTGATAAAGTGAGACTCTGTCTCTAAAAAAAAAAAAAAACAACAGGACAATGAATAGAAAACAGTAACAAACATGGTAGACATTAATCCACCTATACTAATAGATACCTTAAACACCAATGATCTAATTAAAAGACAGAAACCAGGGTGGTGACTGTAGCTCAGTGGGTAGGGTGCCGGCCCCATATACCAAGGGTGGCAGGTTCAAACTCAGCCCCAGCCAAATTGCAACAAAAAAATAGCCGGGCACAGTGGCGGGCGCCCGTAGTCCCAGCACAGGAGGCTGAGGCAAGAGAATCACCAGGAGTTGGAGGTCACTGTGAGCTGTATGATGCCACAGCACTCTACCAAGGGCGATGAAGTGAGACTCTGTCTCTATAAATAAATTAATAACAGAAACTGTATTTTTTAAAAAAGGCCCAACTAGCTTTTGCCTATAAGAAACCCATTTTAGGCCAGGTGCAGTGGCTCACATGGGTAATCCTAGCAATCTAAGAGGCCAAAGCAGGTGCATTGCTTGAGCAAAAGTGAGACCCTGTCTCTACTAAAAATAGAAAAATTGAGGCAAGAAAATCTCTTGAGCCAGAGTTGGGGGTTGCTGTGAGCTATGATGCCACTCTACCCAGGGCAACAGCTTGAGGCTCTGTCTCAAACAAACAAACAAAAATATTTTAAATTTAAAGACACTGATAGATTAAAAGTAAAAGAATATAGAAAGATATACCATGCTAACACTAATCAAAAGAAAGCTGGAGTAACTAGATTAATTTCATACAAAACTGCTTCAATGAACATCACCGTACACATTTTTTTTTTTTTTTTTTTGCAGTTTTTGGCCAGGGCTGGGTTTGGACCCGCCACCTCCGGCATATGGGGCTGGCACCTTACTCCTTTGAGCCACAGGTGCCGCCCCTACATTTTTTTTAATAAAAAATATTGTATTTACTTAGGAGTATTCAGAATGTCAACAAAACAGCTGCAACTTTTTTTTTGTAATTACAGAGTGGTATTGAGTTAACAAACAATTATTTCATATAAGCTGCATCAGAGACAACTGAAGATGGAAAAACTACCCTCCCCATATATAACTAATTTGTGCTGTGCACCAACAAGAACCTGCTTTAAATTCCCATGCCAATTTACAACCCCCATACTGTACCAGGCAAGGTTAGTGGCCATTGAAAATACCACCAAGACAGGGCTATCTAAAGACACAGTAGGTAGTGTGTTAACTATACAAAAAAAGACACTGCAGTTTAAACACAAATCTTACACAGCCTTACATTTCAATTTTTTTCTTTAAAAGGAGTGACTTGTGTACAGGGAGATTAAATGCTTTATAGACAAGAAAAAAAACTGCACAAGAACCAACTTATTCATCATCATCATCTCCATCATCATCTTCATCTTCCTCCTCTTCCTTCTTTTTCTTGTTTTCTTCGGCCTTGACGACTCCCTTTTTCACTGCATCAGGCTTTCCTTTAGCTCGGCATGCAGCAATATCCTTTTCGTATTTTCCCTTCAGCTTTGCAGCCTTCTTTTCCTCAGGCTGCTTGCCATCTGCAGCAGTGTTAATCCACATCTCTCCCAGCTTCTTTGCAACATCACCAATGGATAGGCCAGGATGCTCTCCTTTGATTTTTCGGCGATACTCAGAACAGAACAAGAAAAAGGCCGAAGGAGGCCTCTTGGATGCATTGGAATCCTTGAACTTCTTTTTTGTTTCCTCTTTAGGAGGGATATAGGTTTTCATTTCTCTTTCTTAACGGGCCTTGTCCACCTTTGCTGTATCTTCAAATTCTCCTTTCTCTTTAGCAGACATGGTCTTCCCCCTCTCTGAGCGCTTCTTAGAAAACTCTGTGAGCTGACTGAAGCATCTGGGTGCTTCTTCTTGTGCTCATTCCGACAAGTTTGCACAAAGAATGCATATGATGACATTTTGCCTCTCGGCTTC
Source organism: Galago senegalensis (assembly GCA_963575145.1). NCBI lineage: Eukaryota > Metazoa > Chordata > Mammalia > Primates > Galagidae > Galago > Galago senegalensis. The sequence goes on from CAUYTI010034358.1 coordinate 9,778, forward strand.
TTAGGAGCTCCTTTGCCCACGTTTAGTTATTTATCCTCAGCAAGGCAGAGAGTCGCCCAGTGCCCATCCGGCTCTCACTTGCCCCAGCGCTGTCTCTACGGAGCTCAATGTACTGCAATGGCTGACTACACATTTTTTTCTTATTTAGAAGCTAGATCTCTTTTTTCAATCCCAGTTTTAGTTTGTTCTTCTGTTTTGTGTGATATAAAATAATATACAATAATATGGGCAGATGCATTAAAGAGAATAGGCAACAAATTTTTGCATGCATACATACATTTTTTCACATATTATAATACCAATGATGTTAAATCACTGTAGCACTTCTCATGGGCTAAGCACTTTTTTTTTTTTAAACAAAGTCTCATTATGTCACCCTCGGTAGAGTACCATAGCATCACAGCTCACAGCAACCTCAAACTCTTGGGGTTAAGTGATTCTCTTGCCTCACCCTCCCAAGTAGCTGGGACTACAGGTGCCTACCATAACGCCCTGCTATTTTTTTTGTTGTAGTTGTCATTGTTGTTTAGCAGGCTAGGGCTAGGTTTGAACCCACTAACCTCAATGTAAGTGGCCAGTGTGGGTGCCGAGCCATGTGCTAAGCACTTTGTATGTGTTAACTCCTTTAATCCTCGCAATAAACCCGTAAGTTAGGCACTATTATCATCTTATCATTAGATAAGGAAACTATGGCACAGAAAGATTAAACATTTGGTCTCACTCAGGTGATTATTAAGTCCGGAGCTAAAATTCAGACAGACTCAAAGAGTCAGGTCCCAGTGTCTGTGTTTTTAGCCTTTCCATAATACGTACAACTACATCTACAGATAATCATGGAAGGGGTTTAGCACATTTTTTAATGCAAGGTATTAAGTGCCTCATATTACCATCATAATTTTTCCTATTATTACTATGTTTTATTACATCTGAGATGCAATCAATTGTAAAATGTATCATTATTTTAAATACCAGTAACAAGGCCAGGTACCATGGCTCACACCTGTAATCCTAACACTCTGGGAGGTTGAAGTGGGTGGACTGCTTGAGCTCAGGAGGTTGAGACCAGCTTGAGCAAGAGTGGGACATCTCCAGCTCCATCTCTACTAAAAATAGGGGAAAAAATAGCCAGGTGTCATGGCAGGCACCTATAGTCCCAGCTACTTAGGAGGCTGAGGCAAGAGGATCACTTGAGCCCAAGAGTTTGAAGTTTGTGTGAGCTATGATGATGCCATGGAACTCCACCCAAGGTGACATAGTAAGGCACTGTCTCAAAATAAATAAATACCACTAACAAAGAAAGAAAACACTGCCAATCATAACCACTGAAGACTCTTTAACATACTTGTAAGATGCATTCCAATATCAAAGGTAAGAAATGTACTTTATAGAATGAATGAGATTCAGTATTATTGTACATGCAGTTTTGCATTTAGTGTCCAATGGCTTTAAATACCATCTATGTACTGAGGCCCCCTAATTTGTATTTTCACTCCTGACCACTCCTTTGAACCATAGACTTGCATATCCAACTGCTTATTTGAGGTCTCCATGTGGATACTAACAAGCATCTCAATGACTCACATGTTCAAAACTGAGTTCTCTATAGTATTAACCATCATAGTATATGGCAACTTTATTGATCCAATTATTGAAGCCAAAAACCTTGGAGTCAACAAATTCCAATGTCTCTATCTTTAATATAAATCCAGAATTTGGCTATATCTTACCACCCCCACTGCCAATACACTATTTCCCAGCACCTGTGGCAGAGATTGCTAGACGCTCACCTGGTCCACGTTTTCCTCTACTTCCTGGGCACCATTCCCCAGCTTTCCCTGCAGTTAGGTATAGCTATATGATGAAATTATAAGCAATGGAATATGAGAACAAACTTCTTGTGCCACTTTCAGCTTGGTCTATTTATTTATTTATTTATTTTGAGATAGTCTCACTCTGTTGCCCCAGGCTAGAGTATGGTGGCATAGCTCACAGCAACCTCAAATTTTGGGGCTTAAGCAATCCTGTTGCCTCAGCCTCCCTAGTAGCTACAACTACAGCATCCACCAAAATACCCGGCTAGTTTTTCTATTTTTAGTAGACATGAAGTCTCACTCTTGCTCAGGCTGATTTCAAACTCCTGAGCTCAAGCAGTCCACCCGCCTCCGCCTCCCAGAATGCTAGGCTCACCCGGCTCAGCTTGCTCTTTTTTTTATTATTTTTTATTTTAGAGACAGTTCACTTTGTTGCCCTCTGTAGAATGCCATGGAGTCACAGGTCACAGCAACCTCCAGCTCTTGGGCTTAGGCAATTCTCTTGCCTCAGCCTCCCAAGTAGCTGGGACTACAGGCACCCACCACAATGCCTGGCTATTGTTTTTGTTGTTGCAGTTTGGCTGGGGCTGGGTTTGAACCCACCACCTTCAGTATACGGGGCTGGCACCCTACTCACTGAGCCACAGGCACCACCCCTCAGCTTGCTCTTAATAAAATTCCCAAGCTTATTCCTATGCACTTTTCTCCCCTTCCAGATTATTGTAATGGTGTGATGCTGCATCCTACTCTCAAAGATGACCTTGGTGGCCAGGCACAGTGGCTCACATCTGTTATCCTAGCACTCTGGGAGGCCGAGGCAGGCAGATCGCCTGAGCTCACAAGTTCAAGACCAGCTTGAGCAAAAGTGAGACCCTGACTCTAAAAAAAAATAGCTGTGCATTGTGGTTGCTGCCTGTAGTCCCAGCTACCCGAGATAGTGAGGCAAGAGGAATGCTTGAGCCCAGGAGTTTGAGGTCGCTGTGAGCAATGAGGCCACGGCACTCTACTTAGGGCAACAAAGTAAGTCTCAAAAAAATAAAAAGAAAGATAACCTTCGTAGTCATGTGTTGCATGTGTTGAAGACAGCAGAGCTTCTGTCAGCCTGGGTTTCTGAATGACTGTATGGCGGAGGGCTGCCCCATTGACCTGTTCACCCATCCAGTAACTATAAAATGAGTAATAAAATTTCTGCAATATTTGAGCCAGTGAGCAGTGAGGAAACTGATATTGGAGGATAGAAAGATGTAGTGCCATGTTAAAAAGCAGCAAAATTGTTGATTGAAATGTTACTTGTGTCATCTCCAGCATATGTGGGTGGCGCCTATGGCTCAAAGGAGTAGGGCGCCGAGCCCATATGCCAGAGGTGGCAGGTTCAAACCCAGCCCTGGCCAAAAACTGCAAAAAAAAAGAAAGAGGAAAGAAAAAAAAGAAAAAGAAATGTCACAGGTGATAAATCGGAAGTCAGACCAAATGACTTCTGAGCCTGTAATTTTAGGGAAAGAGTATGGAAAGCAATGCTAGGTGTGTATTGATAGTTACTCGCTTTGTTTGGCAAGGCATTACAAGAAAGAGAAAAACTCAGGCAAGAATTGGCTGGTTCAAGAGCAGAAATGAAAGGAAATAAGAGGGTGGAAATTTAGAGAAGCAGAGTTAGAAAAGGTGACAGTGGCTCGGCGCCTATAGCTCAACCGGCTAAGGTGCCAGCCACGTACACCTAAGGTGGCAGGTTCGAATCCCCAGCCCGGACCCGCAAAACAACAATGACAGCTGCAACCAAAAAAATAGCCGGGCGTTGTGGCGGGCGCCTGTGGTCCCAGCTACTTGGGAGGCTGAGGCAGGAGACTCGCTGGAGCCCAGGAGTTGGAGGTTGCTGTGAGCTGTAATGCCACGGCACTCTACCCAGGGGGACAGCTTGA